>CALNHX010004712.1:0-121287 GCA_940337035.1 Agriotes lineatus
GTAAAATATGAACCAGCAATTTCATAGCCTGAACTATAATTCGTTGCACGATTAGCATTGTTTATCTGAGAGCTTGTATTTATTAGCTGTAGTTGTAAGTTACCTTACAAAAAAGGTACATTACAGAGAATTCCACCGAGTGGTAAACGATTAAATCAAAATAGCTTCCGGTAAAACCGGAAAACACGTTTTGTATTGACTACATTTGGCAATGAATTAGTTTATGAAAAGGTAAATTACACAGAATTTTACCACAGTCGTATACAGTTTCATTGAAATGACTTCCGGTAAAATATGAACCAGCAATTTCGTAGCCTGTAATTTATAATTCGTTGCACGATTAGCGTGTTTATCTCAGAGCTTGTATTTATTAGCTGTAGTTGTAAGTTACCTTACAAAAAGTTACATTACAGAGAATTCCGCAAGTGGTAAACGGTTACATTAAAATAGCTTCCGATAAAACCGGAAAACACGTTTTCGTACTCTATAGCCTACGGTTTGTGCAACGATGACAGTTGTTGGTATGAGAGCTTGTATTCACTACTTTTGGTAATGAATTAGTGTAAGAAAAAGTAAATTACACATAATTTTACCACAGTCATATACACTTGAAATAGCTTCCGGTAAAACAGGAAACGGCAATTTCATAGCTTGCAGCTGATTCATTGCACTTTATTTGACAGATTGTAGTTATTAACTTTAGTTGTAAGTTACCTTATAAGAAAGTTACATTTACAGAAAATTCCATCAAGTGGTAAACGATAAAATTAAAATAGCTTCCGACAAAGCTGAAAACGTAGTCCACCTCTTGCGGTTTTGTGCAACGAATGCCAGTTGTTAGTATGAGAGCCTGTAATTACTAGTTCTAGTTATAAACTACGTTAAGAACATTTAAGCTAAACATAATTCCACCACAGTCGTGCAAACTTCAACTCCGGGAAAACAGGAAGCAACAATTTTACAGCATATAGCTTCATGCTTCTTTAGACTATGAGCTTTCGTCATATGAGACCTTGTATTTATTTGTTCTAGTTGTAAGGTACCGTACAGAGAATTCCACCAAAGTAATAAACGCTTAACTTCAAAACAGTTTCATGTAAAACTGGAAAACACACTTTTATTGCGTATGGTTTATACAAGAAAAGACAGTTATTAATAGGAGATATTGTATTTACTAACGTAAGTTGTATGGTATCTTAGAAAAAAGTTAAACTGCACACAGAATTCAAAAAAAAACTTCCGGTTAAACCAGAAGTAACGTGTTCGTAGCCCGATGTTAGTGTTTTGTATTCATGACGCAACTTAAGGACCATTAGAGTTTCTATTGATTATCGTCCTTTTTAAATATGGCGCACATATGAAGTGTATTGTTAAATTGCTTTAGTTGCGAATATTTTCGTCTATGAATAGCTATTGGTGTCATCGTTAGTACCATTATTTACATAAATATGGCTCCTGGCTTTAAATTTATATTTTCTGTAGGTTCCTTAGTAACATTTGGCGACCTCTCATAAGTTTTTTAACTATTATTAACCAAAATTTGTGGAGTTTGGAAATCTATAAGGAGGTAACGCATAATCATTAATATGTCGTGAACTGTCATTTAGAACTTTTATGAAATAGAGATGAAAACGGGACAGGTTAAAACACCTGTACTCTGAACTTGATAAAGGTAAATAACAAAATTCCGTTTGGAAAAAAGTAAATGAAGCAGATGATGGTTCAAGGAAGAGGTTTTCAAGTAGCTTACACAACGATATATGGAAGACACACGCTAGCATGGAAGGTCAAACTACTACTAAGGTGAAAATACTTTCTGCACACGAACGTGATGAGTCACAAATCAACTACATAGGAGAAACGTTATAGTACAAAAAATGTAAAGGACGACCAAATAGAAGTCAAGGACAGAAGAAGAGTAGATTATTAGACATACAATTGATGGATGTCCTTCTAAACACAAACAAAAACAGGAAAGCTTCGGGATTGAATAGCTTAAATGCGGGACTATAGCGGCTTGTTGCTAGAACCATCGTCTTCTTCACCTGTCCAATATGTATTGGGGACACAGCTAAATTCCTTAAAATTGGGAAAATGCAAACGTTCTATCATTATTATTTCCCAATTTCTCTTGACACACTGTTCACGAATGAAAAACTAAGTGTTGACTGAAGAATGTCTCAGGACAAAAATTCGATTCTTAACTCGATATTATACGCTGATGACTTAGTAATAGAGTGTGCGTACAAATTTAAGCTTCAAAGGTCAAGGTTCATTATTGTGTCACTTCTGGTTTAATAAACTTGCGCCACTCACTTTGCTCTCTTCCTCCACTAAATCCACCACTGCTCCATTCTAATCCGTGGCTGGCCTTTCTGTTATTCTTTTTTCTAATACCCTAGCCTCCAAAACCTTTTTAATTTGTATCTATCGCCTAATCTATCCAAATGTTCCCACCATTCCAACGCTTTTCTTCTTAAATTTTATCCTGCACTGTTAGTGTTCCACACATTTCCCTAAATTCCGTATTTCTAACTCTTAATGACTCATTAAGTTATTTAGAGAAATTTAATTATGACGCCTGTAATCTGATTTAATGCTTGTTTGTAGGGATCCATGCTCCACTTCCATATATTAATTTCGGTGCATACAAGAGTTGTGAATCCTTCACTTTATTGATGTGGACTTGTCAGTCTTATTGGAAATTCTTGCAAATGCAGTTGAAACACTTCTGCAGAATCAGTCCAGCATCGATCAACAATTTCAGCATCACTATCCGCCGCTTTCTCACTTTAATATTTTTAACTCCCTCTTTCATTTCTTCCGTACTTATAGTGCGTTTCTTTTCGTCCTATACATTGGAAACGTTAGCGCTTTTCTCTTCTTCTTCGCGCTCCTCGCTTTCGCCATCCTCGACTGGTACGTCTACTGCCAATAGTTCTTTAAAGTATTCTTCGCACCTTTTGGTAGTTTCCTTATTCTTTGTATGAATATAACCATATCTATCACTTATATGTTTTAAGTGGCATTTCTTCTTCTCTCTCATCGGTTTCAATACTTTATAGAATAATTTCTGATTTTTACTACTGTATTCGAACTTCCTCCTGGCAACTGTCTTTACTTGTAACACAATTTTTTGATTTTGTTCTGTTGTGCCTTCTACAACTAATACCCTCCACCTGTTCCTGCGCCAAGATATTGCTTTCACAACCCCCTTTTCTTCGTGCCCTCCGTCTTTAGATTTTTACGATTTTGCGTTCTTGTGCGAAAATGAACTATACGCGGTTGTACGAATAGACTGAACTTTAATTAGCCATAACCAATTGTTTCGTAAATACTTTTAATGTAAAATTTTGTAGGCTAATTTTTTCATATTAAAGTTACACCAGACGGCTGAAAGCCGGTATTTAGAACGTGCCTTTCCTTGGAAAGGTGGAAGTACTTAAATTTCACGGAAGCACAAGGGGTAAATTTATACAGAGTTTACCTCGTAGGCCGAAAAATTGGGCGAAGCTAGATTATTAGTAAGTGATCAGAAGCCAACAATAGCCACACGGCCATAAAAATTAGGCTAAAAATACGTGCCGGTTGGAGCAAATTCCTTTAGTAGAGTTTGTACGTGTACGTTCATGTACGTGACCTAGAAGTCCGAAATTAGGAGCTGCTCTGATTGGCTTATTAGAAATCTTGAGAATACCTACCGAGTTTTCTTAGTCAAGCTGAACTCAGAATTTAGTAGTTAATAAGTAACCTTATAAGACTTGATTTGTTCTGCAAACAACAGAAAATAAAAACAGTTATTTGTACTTAAGTGTTCTAATTAATCTCGCAACAGTAGCTTTAGTCCCAGTGTAGAAGTGTATTTTGACTAAAAGGATTGTTAGTCACCCCCCCCCCCCCCCCGCTTTAGACAAATTCGCGACAACATTTTCGTTCCACGAGGCTGTTTGTGTTTTTTGCTTTTCAGTTACCTACATGCTCCACAAGCATCTTTTACAGCTTTCAGTATAATGTCCTTGAAGCATTTCGAGATTTTCCTTTTACTGTAGGTGGTTTTGCCATTGCCTCGTACCTTTGTAGTCTCAGTGATATATTTTCTTGATAGGACTCCTTCGACTGCTCAACTTTGAGTGATCGTTTAGAATTTCTGATTTTCTTTTTCTCTCACTCCTTTCACTTTCATAAAGTCGATTTGTTCTACCACCACATAGTCAATGATGGATTTATTTTGTCTAGTTGGTTCTACTCTGGTATATTTATGCACATATTTGTATGGAGGAAAGGTATTTACTTTCTTATAATCTCCTCAGTACAAATTCTCATCTCTATGATCAATATTTATTACTTTTAACCTTTTGCAACTGGCCTTATAGTCAGTACAATTGCAAAGTATACGAATCTACGAGTATTATTTTACTTATGCCAGTATCATTTCTGGTTACACCGGAAGTCAGATTAGATACAGTAGTTACTGTATTTTGTGCATCGCTGAATTCTTTCTATACTATTTTATGTTGTTTATGCTTACTAGGCTTCGTTACATAAAATATTAACTGTTATTTTTGTTTTAGTCCACCTACCCTATGAAGACGTATGCACTCCACGTCGTGAATCAATCCCCAGTCTTCAAAGCCGGCTACTCCATCGTGAAGCCTTTTCTAAACAAGGACATCAAGAAGGGTATCCACTTCCACGGCTCCAGCATGAAGTCCCTCCACAAGCATATCGACCCAAAATACTTGCCCAAGAGGTACGGGGGGATTCACCCAGACTACAGCTACGGCGGCTGGGTGGACTACATTAGGGCAGCGAGAAGGTCAAGAAGGAGCTGCGGGACTTGGGGTACACGCTCGAGGAGCAGCTGATGAGCGGGGCTTAGCTCAGCTGCTAGTGTTACGTAATTTCTGTGATAATCTGTTGTTGGAGTGCTAATTATCAGAAGTGCGCAAATATCGTAGTGTTCCAGTTCCACATTCGCGTAGTTTTATTGCTGCACTATTCAAGTGTTCGGTGGGAGCGGGAGCAATTAATTGAAACGTTTCGGCGATATCGCTGCTAAAAAAACCTTAATTATCAATTAAAGTTCCAGAGCAGGAGCGGTGAAGTTCTGCTACTTCGCGCTAACCGCCTCCAGGGCGATCCAAGCAGTGGATCGTTTTAATTGAATTGCACAATTTCTTATCAACTTTAACTGGTTTTTCATCGGCGCAAGCGACACTCTTTGCTAATTTTCCGCCGTGTTATGGATAGTCTCCATGCTATCGATTTCAGAATCCTTGCAGCTTAGAATTGTGGTGATGATATGATTTCTCAGCAAAGATATGAACAGTAATTATTATTTATGCAATAAAATGTGTTGTGTTTTTAGCTTAATTATTGTGAGGGATAACAAATTGAAATGTTGGTTTTGTTTGTTTAAATTGTAAATAGTTCTAGTAGAAACTTAAAACACATAAACTTGCTTTATTTTCATTCCCTTAGTTAAGTAAGAGTAATGTAATTGTTTTAGAGAAAAGGGATAGGATGATAACTATAGTTTTTAATAGAGTTTAGATGCGCATAACCTGCAGTTTAACATCTCTTCCAGAAGATAGCCTAAGGTAAAATGCAAGGTAATTTCAATTCTCCCAACTGGGGCGGGCTGCTATAGGGACCTTGCGTCCCTTTTCACTCAAAAACGGGAATTATAAGACGGTGAGAGAAAGGAGAGGTGGAGAATAGAACCTTCCGAATGCTAAGTAGGCTTGCTAACCATTAACCTACAGAGCTCGGTGGACAGTATATCTGTAGAGATTTCTAAACTGGGAAGCTCTCCGGCCAGGCAGTTTTTCCTAGGGCAGTTCATATGATTGAAATCAGATTGTGGTCGAGGGCAGGGCGACAGGAACTCTTATAATTGCTACCCAATTTTAATGCAATCTACGTTAAAAACATAAGCCGCTCTTCGTTTTTCACAGAATCGGCAATAACTTGCAACTTTGTTGAAGTAAGAATAGTGTAAACTACCACACTTTTGCAGAACTGCCAGGCAAGAAGATTCCCGAATTTATTCGTAATTTCTCTCGCAGTCATTTGTTCAGCAGTAGTTAAGCTTAACCACTAAGTAACCATTAATTGGTGGTAAAGGAAGAGACGTGGATTAACTATCAATGAGAACTGTTTAAAGAAAGATGAAGAAGGACTGAACACAGTCAATGTCCTCGATGCTCCTTGAATTTATGCAAAACTTAAAACATTTGTAGCCTTTGTCTGTTCGCAAATTAATACATTTCAGAGTTTAAAAGTATATGACAATCAAATAAAATACAAAGCTTTATATAAGTACAATTAAATTGTGTCGTGTTTTGCTATTCGGTCTAATAACCCACTATTTGCATGTGCAGAACACAACGCTTGCATAAAACTCCCTTCTTGTAAACAATATGTAACGAAACCAGACCTAATGATACCATATTAATGCTGAGCGCGGCATACGTCTACCGTAATGGTTACACATTATGAAATAGTTTTGCAGTCTAATTTGTTTCCGCACAATTTCCTCGAATTGTCTATTTCATGGGCAAACAGAAGTTTGAACATGGTACCTGGACATCGTACGAAGAATAATGGTTAAGAAAGTAACGTTCGGGCGTTGTACCCATCTTGGAGAATGATATGAGACTCACTTACCTACTTAATTCAGGTAAAGTTAAGAAAACCAGGTCTACATTTTTTACTTAATCGGGGTGTCTATCTATAACACTGCGATACAAAGCTAATACACTATTGGACGGATATAAAACATAAAATTAAACCTAAATTACAACAAGGAATAAAGACTATACTACTAAATATATGTATTTTCTACATGTTGCATTCATATTGCGTTCATATTAGACCTGCAACACTGTTAACGAAAAATAGAAGATGTACTACAAGTGCCAGAATAGGCTAAGTTATGAATAATTTTAGTATACTACCTGTGATTCAACTATAGTTTCAACTATTCTATTGTGATTCAACTTATCATACACTTGGGAGTAGATAATCGTAACAAGTGCATATATGATAGGTCAGGAAGCTTGGTGCCCCTTACTATTTCGGACTGCAACCCAACATACACATTTCAGGGCAGCAGATACCCAATATTTATATTAAAAAACATATTGATCAGAGGAATTGCGCCTTTGTGACCTTAGACCAGCTTAGTTTTTAGGTGGATACCGTTGATAACGTTGCATTTGAATTTCGAGGACACTAAAATAATGTCGGTGCCAATTTCTTTAATGTCGTAAAAGTACAGCAAGTATGATCGATGTGTCTTTTAGGCAAATTTTGTTATGAAATGTGTACGTTGATTTGTTGTCAGGCTTTAATTTGCATGTAAAGAGCCATCAAATTATGGGTTGAAAATTTTATAATATTTAAATTCATCTGTTAGCAAAATCTTAATTATTTAAAATCTTCAATTTATAGTAGCGTTCTTATCTTCGAAACGAGAGTATTCGCTCGGAAGTATACATTTAAAACGCTTGATTTTTCGAGAAAACAATCTTTTAATGATAATCATGAAAACATATGAATCAACATAACCTATCAGTCATTCACGTGTATTTTGTAGAGAGATTGCGCATGATTCATTTTTAAGGCTGATGCTTGCGTTTACCTTATTAATCATAGTCATAGTTTTGTTAACTTGAAACTGTGACATCAGTTAGATTATGTTGCAAGCAATTATATGCAAGGATGATTTATAACCTTAAAGTTGAAATACTATAACATCTGTAAAACAGTCGGGTTACATAGGAACATACCCAATTGACATACATAAAACAGTCACATTTCAATGGCGAAGCTCTCTACAAAATAATAGCTTACGTCAGCCGAAACCGCAAAATCGAGAAGCCAGCACAATGCCAGCGGAGGGCGAGTATTCCTTCAAGCAATTGAGCAAAAGTCTTACCTCTGACCACTAGTCGAATGGGGAGGCTCGTGAGGGCGTCCTGCGTGTGGAAGTCGCTGGCCGTAACTTGGCATTCCCAAGTGCCGTCGTCGAACTCGAGCTGCGCCTCCCGAATCCTTATGGAGCAATCTCCAAGCTCCTGGGAGCCGGCCCACTCGTATTTGTTCAGATACATGCCCACGGGCTGCAATTAAAAAACGATTCGTGAGCAAGGCTCGCAGGGTGGTTAGTGTGGGTGTCGGAGATGCATTGATGAATTGAAAATTTCATTTTGAGGATAAAATGTACCAATACAATGTGGGATGGGAGAAAGGAAATTTGTTTTTATCAGTAACATAGGAATGGTAATGTATACGGTTTCATGTTGAAATATGCAGAACACAGTCTATTACACCAGTGACCTTTGAGAATCATTGGAAATAAGCTATTCCAGTGTGTCTAACAACGTGTGCAACATAAGAAACAGTCAGTTGTATATTTGCTAAGAATCAAGCTGGTATTTGCATGGACTGTGTTGCACAGCATGATACGCCTAGAAAAACGTTGTTGTACTATATAATTAACATTATACTCTCACTTCCGACTAAATTCCATAAATTTCGTTGAGAAATTGAGGGAAAAAGTATGAGCCAAACTGATTTTGTAGTTCGCATCTCTTAAATCTATCAAACAAACTTCTGTTGTAAGTTCAAAATTCACAATCATAATCTAATAATGAAATGAGCATTCAATGGTCGGAATTTATTAATCGTTACAAGTAAACGAAAATTTACGGCAGCATGTTCTAGATTCAGCATGACACTCCGTAGAACCATCCTGGGTAGTCGAGATACAACTTGCAAAGGGACATTGCACGAAAGAAACAGACAGAATGCAAAACATATACAATGCGTTTGTTTAATGTATAGATCTTAATGTACCGAAAATGTAATGAACGATCGTCGTATGGGGACACGATTAACAGCAATCAGAGAGCATACGGATTAATGACATAACGTTAGTGGCAAAATAAAAATACTAATAACACCTTTATTAACCCCAGAACTGCTATGGTGGGGAATGAGAAGCTCACACTTTAGTATTTTATTAGTAAAGCGCATGTATGTGTAGCAGAAAATTAAAAACAAATCTATTTGTCTATTTTATTGTTATATATTGTTAGGTTACTTATAGGTTTAATTTGAAAATAAGATAGTAAACCGTTTTTATAGTAAGCACACATTGCAATTTCAAGCTGTAGTATCTTTGCGACACACTTCATAAAAGTCGTCAGTTTTACATTATTAATAACTTTTCTTCATAATATTTTTATGTAATTTGAACAGGGAAGGTACTTTACCCGAATAGAAAATGTTTTTATTTATCGCTCATGAGGGTCTATGATGGCCAATTCATAATATTTGTGTGTAAAAACACTCAAAAGAACAACGATACGCAAAGCTATTAATATTAATTTAGACATACTTTGTATATATACAATTTGAGGAATATACGTGTACGAGCTTCTGGTGCCCTTACATGGCAATAATCGGTAAGGTATTTAACATCTTCTTTCTCTTATTATAGGCTGATAGTCTGTTATTTCCACACATTGAGTGGGGTTTTATAAACCATCTTAAGCCGCGGCCGGGGTAGGTGGTTATCCTAACCGCTTGAAGTAGGGAAGAATGCCCTCACAGCCGTCACGACCACCAAAGATGTTCGCATGATGGCCGGAGAGCGTTCGATGTTACCAAAGTACGGGTGTGGGGCTCGAACCTACTAGAAGCCCTGAAGGTCTGGCGAGGGGAAGTTTGCTAGCGGTTACGTTCAACGAAGTGGCTAGGGAAATCCTGAAGAACTGACGAAAATGGGCCACTTCGCACAAAAGAGGCAATACTGGACAATTAAAAGCCCGGTTTCGGGACGCAGCGGTGCCACCACATCAAATGGGTTCACCCAGAGTTTCAAATTGTACATTCCTGCAACGCAATTTTGGATTGATTGTCATCTCACAACGAACAAAGAAATGACGTCATTATTCTGCCGAAACTTGAGAGCCACAAGGTTGGATGTTTTTATTTTTCAAAACAACGGAGGGTTTACCAAAACCCATCCATCCTAACTGAATTCTTCATTTGAAATCTGTAGTTTGGTTTTCCTTATTTGACCTGATAGACTGCCCTAAGTATATGCACTCTTCTACTCTTTCCAGTATTATGTGTTCAACCATTATTCGACATAAGCTATCGGAGTATGCCTGGGAATACTAATTCCAAAAATAATACAACTAAGGTAGAGTATTGGAATTCCAAGCTATAACTGAATTACAGGAGCGCAACAGACAATTTATGTATGATATGAGAGCTCGTGGGAACTTTGGGATAGAATGCTTAGGTTACAACACTAAAGATACGAAAGATTTACTGTCAAGTTGGTAAAGGTGTAAGTACTATACCTATATGTATCAGCAAAGAAATGTACCGAGATGATATTGTTGGTGCTTAACCGGATCTATGTAAAATGTTTATTTCGTTAAAAAATGCCATGCCGCCAACGAACGATGTGGACACCAGTTTTGAGCTTCTACCCATCATGGCGGAAGGTGAACATTGTTAATAAGCATGTTGGATTGTGACAAGCCTAATATTCTATAAATCACAACTTGTAACCCTGACGTTATTATTAGAACATTTTCTCTCGTAGCAATGGGTTCAATAGGGGCCCACTCCGGCCGTCCTGCAGTGTTGTGTGTTTAATATAATTCATTTGGGTCATTGTGTATTTTGCACAACAATGTGCAGTTGAGTTTCTGACTGAATTAAGTAGTAGCTGGTGGAAGAAAGGTAAGTTCATGTGGCTGCCAAGGCTACAATTCCATCCCGATACAATAGCGGTCTCTTTCTGAGTTGGAGGACGACCCCCATCTATCAGGGGCTAACTTCTTGTCCAGTGGCTCCTAGCAAATTATTTTTAAATACTTTCTCTAGTTTAGATAGAAACACCTACTTTTTCACAGTAGACTCCCGCCTGTTTGAACTCGGATACCTATCGTAAATTATTGTTAGAGTATAATAACTTATATTCAAGTATATCAATATAACGCCACTCAATCTGAGGCACTGCTCCCGGACGGAATTATTATAAAGCAAATACTTCTTGAGATCACATACCTAAGAAAATTTATAGTATTTATTCTCCTAGTAGATAAACAAAGGTAGTTCAGCGAATAATCCAGCTCTTTCCAGGAACACAGCTGACTTATGGGTACGTCAAAAAGGTTTTAACCGAATCTTATCCTTGATAAAGGGCGAACCGACGCATATTTCAAAGAAAATCGTTTCTGATCTAAGATACCGGGCGACAAAGATCCTCAGCTCCGCGATATTATCATAATGGTTAACGAGAAAAGTATTAGCATTCCGATCACAAGCATTGTAAATAATGGCAGACCCCAATACTGTTGCAAATGCACACAGCAAAGTGAATCAGGAAAAGATAAAAATGGAAAAAAAACTGTTAACTCCACAACATAATCTTGTCTTACTATTTTGAATAATACGAAGAGTGTATTTATGTACATTAATAGGTGCGTAAATGCACTTATTCGGTAGAGCCAATAAAAAGCTTACGCATGGTGTAGTGTATGAATATTTTTTCCACTCCGAGCATAATTAATGTAATAGTTAAGTTCTGTTACAATATTGGTATTTGATATCAAGTGGCAGCTTTGTGTTAATGCACAAAAATAGTATTGCTACCAAATAAATAAAATATGTCTTGAATTGTTTTACAAGTGTAGGTTGTTATAATATTTTAAAATGTTACGACACTCGACGTCGAATTGTTTATTTCTCGATCCGATTTTGGTGGAATTTGGTTCTGTGGTCTTTGTCTCACTTTAGATAAGGGCAGCGATTTAGGGATGAGCGATGAAAATTTTGTCTTGCGCTGTTTAGTCCAGAGACAGTATACTCTTCAACATTACAGCAGCCTTTCGCTGATGCGCTGTCCTCCTCCAGGATCACGTAGAAAGAAAGCTTTCAGGTCTCAGAAAAAGCAGACGTACCGACGGGATCGCTGTAATGTGACGTAAAAGGAAATGAGGAATGCTGCCGCTGTTTAGGGTGCCATCCCTGATTGGTTGGTACCGGATTTAACGACTGTCTCCTCCACGTGTCTTTAAACGAACGAAGAGTTGTGTTGTACAGTTGTAAATGTGTTTTTTTCTTGATGTCCGAATCACTAAGTGGATAATTGGCTATTCTCGAACTGCATTTCTTCTGATCATGCGCTGACGAGTTCGTGGATTTTTCATAGCCAATCAGCTACCTCCTGCCCAACCAGACGCCGTAAACTACTTTCCCATGAATTAGTTGTTATCATCTTCAGGTGCGAGGCAGATCATGTACGTCATCGCTGACTACAGACACTGCAAGCTGTTAACCCGGGTAGATATTATACTGAAGACTGTGCGAATGACAGTGCGTAGATAGAAAGCGCTTTACACGTTTGTGAATTGAACCCATTATTGACTTTAAGTCACTACGCACCTACAAATGTTTAAGATCAAATCAAGTTTTCCGCTATAATGTTTGTTGTAACGTCCTTCAGGCTCCAGGTTGTTGAATAATTATACCGGCGCTTCCTGGTGTAAGTAAGAATGTCTGAGTTGGACTGTATATACAGTTACGTTAATTAGGTTGTTGATCGAATTTCCTTTAGGTGTAGTATTGCAGGTTACAATGTAGGTTCCTATGAGTAATTTCTTATATAATTTTTCTGTTAAACAATTTACAGGAATTGTTATAAAGTAAGCAGATCCAGACTTAACTACGATTTCAGATGGATGCTGGCTTCCGGTAAGTCCATGGATTGAAGGAACCCCCTAATCCCTCACTCTCAATAAAGCTGGATGACTCACGTTTCGACATTTGAATGGATAGACAGTTGAGTAAGCCCCGAATGCAAATTTCATGGTGCTCTAGGATCCACATTTTGAGCTAATATGCACCCACAATTCTGTTACGGTTAGACCCGCCCCATTCTCGACTGTATCTAGCTGGAGCAGTCATTGTAGCAGGACTGCGTAGTTTTGTGGGTCACGTTTGTATAACCGTTGTCAGCGTTGGTATTTGCCCGGGCACAGCACAGATGCAGCTTCGTCGAGTGGCTTTATGTAACATGTGAATTGCATTTACTTCTGTAATAAGCTGGATCACCAACGTGTAGTCTTTGCTTGGTTGTTTTGGAGTATATTAAATTCCGTCGTGCCCTGTAATAAAATCGGCTTTCAGCGTGTGGTCTTGCTTGTGTTTTAAATTGAGTCAGTCTTTTAAGATTGTTTCATTGAAGTTGGGGAAATATACCAAGTCTTAATTTACGTATCTATTTGTTCAAACTTTACTATAGCATTCTTTTACCTTAGCATTTACGTTGTAGTTGCTGATATGAAGCTGGCTTGCTATATATTTATTCTGTTCTATGTATTTTATCCACGAAGGTGATAATTGCAGCTAGTTAATTTTAAAGTCGCCGCTATCTGGACACATTGTGCAATTTATGGTACCCTAGTCGCATATTAAATATTCCTGCACAATGCTGTTTTGCATCATCCCATTTGTACTAAAATATGATTTATAACTACATTTTAGTGAAACTCGCTAGGACATAACAGAATCCCTTTGTAAGTGTGATTACTACACTTTATAAAACAAAATGTTGATGAATTTAAAAACAGGTAAGGCACAATTCAGAAAAATAAGAGTAATGCGTGGTAAATTATAAATCTTTAGCACTTAGTTGCGCAAACAAAGCATTCTTATCAGAGCATATAGTTTGTAAATTATTTGCGTTCTTCCTCAGAAGCTGGGCTGCTTCCATAATGCAATAAGCATACCCATTTGATCTCAGCGTGATTCCACTTTAATTTTAATAAGTGCACTAATGTAATAAGTATCAGCAATCCTTGGAGAATGTGGCGGTAATCCTGCGAGGTCGTTTCGAAATGTTTTGCATTATAAAGTTACATAAAGCTCTCGCGGAGCTTTCCTTGTTGGTGAGTCGGCGTTTCCGTTTACTTTAATATTTATTTATGAGTCGCCGTGTACAGATACCGAGTAGTGTTACGTAGGTTCATTATGCAGATGGTAGTTGTAATGGCAGGCGCAAAGCTCTGCAAGCTGCGGAAAATTTCCAATATTGTTTCTTGGCCTGAGATTAGCTACAATACCTGCAAAATAAGACCAACTTATGCGGCTTCCGGCGTCGCGGCGCCTCGTATGCATGAAGATATCTTTCTGGAGCGGAAGTGGAAAGAGCGAGTGCGAGCAGGCGCTCGACTGAGAGAGACTTAATTTTAATTAACACGAAAATAGCGCGGAATTAAAGTTATAAGACAGCACTGTGCAAATACAAAACTGTTACGGCCGATTTGGGGTGCTAACGCTGTTGGTAGGTAACCCCGGCCCCTTTAATGGGCTCGCCCACAACCTAATTCGAGAAATCCAAGTGGCTTAATGGGCACATAAACAAAGAGCGGGTCCATATCTTTAAGCGGATGCTAATTGACTCGCTTCCTGTTTAATAAGCGCTAGAGAACGGGTCGCAGTTTTTCTGGGGTTTTTGGAGCTTCTGCGATCGATGGTATGGCGCGTTTGCAGCGGGAGCACACAGGCATTAGTTTTATTTTTATGGAAATGTCGAAACCGACAGAGTGCTTTTAAAGTGCCTCAGGTTTAGTTAAACGGAAGACATATTTATAAAATCTTGTCAAAGCCTTTGTATCGGGCGGGTTCGAAAACGGGGAAATAAATTCTTACCCTCCTACCCATTCTGACTTCGTTTCTCGCAATACGTTTGATTTATGTGCCAAAAACCACCTATAATATGAATCCCTTTATTTTTGGAAATGAAGAATTTTTTGGCCTGTCAAGATTAGTGTGGGATACACTGTGATGAATACTCAAATTTCTTCAGCATAATCATTCCTATAATTATAATGCCATAATAGCATTAATCGTCTTAATGCTAGTAGAAATAAAAACTAATAATAGTATAATAGGTTTGAAAAAATAGATTAACATTTTACATTTTTAAGAATTAGGACAACTGGAATAAAAACCCTCCAGGGACAGGAGTCTTCTGAAAGAAGGTGACGTTTTCAAAGTATAATCAAATAGCTGTGATAATTTCGTTTTTTAAGACATAATCCAATTATAAGATTACAGTAAACTAGCAGTCCAGTGAGACAAATGTCTCATTTAACGCGCCTTCAAACCTCGATCGGTTAGGCAACCACCCAGACCTGGAAGGTGTCAAAGTGGTTGCCTAACCGATCGAGGATTTAAGGCGCAGAGGGTCGTTTGGCGGCCGAACCAGTTTTTATTTAATACGCGTTCTATTTGAAAAACGGTCTTTTTGTGATTTCTCGAAAACCGGAAGTGTCACGTGACTGAAATTCGGTTCCTGACCTGACATGACCATTCCAAACATATAACTTTAATAACTTTTTTCTCTATCTCTTACGGTTTGGCTGCTGAAACAGCGTCCCGGACAAAACAGCGTCCCGGACAAAACAGCGTCCCGGACAAAACAGCGTCCCAGACAGACACGTCTATTAGATAAAGGATATTTAAGAAATTAGTATACAGGGAAAAACTAGTTTCAACATATACTGTTGAAACAAGAGGTTAAAGACCAAGCTTAGAACTATATCGCGGCATAATCTTCATTACCGACTAGAACATCTACTTGCTGAGGTACACGTACCTTTAAAAACATATGTCCAAGACGCTGAAGATTATGTTAGAGTACAATAAGAAGTTGAAAGCACCATGTGGGTAAAATACGTACCAACAGATTAGTAGATTTAGCAACAACACAAATGGCAGATTCTTGAAGAAACGATAACCTTTCCAAAAAAGGTAAGAAGCTTGTTAGAGTCGGCGAAATATTTCGGTAGTTTACAGTTACGCAACAAATTAAATGTGCTCTACTCAGAACAACAGACCTAAGAGATAGAATAACAAAGTCGACACATCACCAAGGCACACACGTAAAACAATGATATGCGCGCTTCAACTTTGTAACCCGAAACAGGTTGAACAGCGCACTGCTAGGTCCTTCAGCTTTACGAAACCACTCGCCTCCGAGCCCTATATGCACCTGTATCTGGGAAGGATTAAAGGTAAGTGACGCAATTTTGTTAGTTTATAGTCCACCTATCGTTTAGTTGTATGGTCGCGTCGTAATTAATCGTCGACGAAGTGTCGTCCCGCTATCACGCGATGAAGAAAGATGCCTTACCTACTATTTTATCAAGTTATTATTGGAATGAAATGCGTAAAAGACTATCATTGTAGCAGATTATGTATACGGTAGACAACATCACTTTTCCTAGTGGCTTAATAATGAAGCAACTAAATGATTCTATAGCTGCGTTAGCAGGAGCACACTTTAGTTTTTTTCCTTCCAAAGTGCAACTGACTACCAATATTATAGAGGCAACAAGTGGATGACAGTATTGTAATAAAGGGATTTAGGAAAATACAAGTCAAAATGAACACAGCAGGAATTATGCATTTTAGTTAATCACTTAGTTTCAATTAATTTCCCAAATAAGTACTATATATGTATACCTAGATCATCAAGCGTGCAACTAACGGGTTTTGAATAAATTCGCTTAGTCGGTTTTGAATACATTTGCTTAGTAATTTCCAATCAGGAATGGGCAAAATACAGTTACTGACGAAATCTACCGGTTTGCCTGAAACGGCCACGAGCAACTCCTCCAACAACACGTTAATGTCGAAGTATCTTGTTTGTTAGAACACGCCAGTGAAATAAAGCGACTGCATTAAACCATTTTGAGTTATAAATCCAACTTTTATTAAAATTTTTAAATTTTTTTAATTATAAGTGAAGGAATAACAACTGGCTAGAGGTTACTCTGCAATCGATATAAATTGTAGTTAACTAACATCAGTAGTTAGTTATAGAACGTGATATTTAAATGAATTGATAAGTATCCTACATGGCTTAGATTGAAGCTGCGTTGTGACTGGTTACCGCGTTACGGTTTAATAGCTCATTAATTGTAACGTCCGTTTTGTGCATTTTGGTCGCTTCTGTCCGAAAAGCTCAACACTGCTGATGAGGTTGCCGAACTCGTTTTAAACGTCCTTCAATCGCTCGAGATAGATGCCGATTGTCAAGCTTAACTAAGGCAAGCATCATTCAATTGTCTGCGCGCACCTGCGACGATGTTCTTGATTCCTCGTTCTCTTTCGCAAGTGCCTTTGATTTGGTCGCACGCGTTATTTATATTAATATTTGCTTTCGTCTAGGACTAGTTTATACTGACTTACGAGAGCAAGAATAGTGTCCTAGATCACTCGCGCTACCGCGGATTTGTATGGTGAGTTTATCGAATATATTTGTGCCTTAGTTACCCATCGCTTTTAAATGCAGCTTTTTATGGTGTCGCAATTTAAGCTATAAGTTGAAGAGTCGACTACGAAGTCGTTAAAGTATGAGCAGCTAGTTTCTACTACTAGCTTGGCAGACGAGCTTTGGAACCATTTCTGAGTTCCGTTGTTAGTTGGTAGTTCCTCAAATTCGCCCTTGTTATATCCCCGATTGCTTCTGGTGACTTTTCCTGGGGGCTGATTGTTGCTGTTTGGTTACCGGTGCAGTTTAAAATCATTGCTGGAAGTATTAAAAACAATTTTGTGTTGTGAAGATTAATACTAGCGCACCCTAAGACTGAAATCACCGCCAGTGTTGCATTACTTCCGAATTTGTCAATAATTGTTGGCTCGTTTATGGAACATTCTAAATTTTTACGTACGTGGTGGTATACTATTATTGTCGTCCTCCTGCTATGTTCGACCTGCGTCATTGTCGTAAATTTGTCCGAAGATACGTTAGCTATTTAAATATTGAACTCTGGTATGTCCTAGCTAAACTCCTATAAATTAATAGTAACAGTAGAGCTGGCTGTATTTGTGGCCGCGTTTGCGAGTTATACGAGTGCTGAAATTAACTGTTGTAACATTTTGTATCATATTTAATGTCATTAATTAATATAATCCTCTTCATGTTTACTATGGTTTTGTGCATGGCTGAGGTGTTGAACCTTTTTGAAGTCTGTAGCGAATTGACTACGCATAGTACTTTAGTGAGCTAATATTTCTCGTAAGCTAATGGACTTATCGGTTAGAAAATATTCTTTGGCGGCCCATGGTAATTTGAACACCATTTAATAATTACAGAAAAGAACCGCTTGCCGTTTTCACTGTAACTGGGCGGCCCTCCGGTATCTCCATGCAGCCTGAACGTTTGTTTGGTAAGATTTGAAGCTGGTTACAGTCGTTGAGAAATTTTGGTTTGGGATTTAAAGTCTAAAATTGTTTGCTGTTATTTAAAAAAAATTGTTTCTACAGGAAAGCTCACCAAAAATAGTTAAGTATGTTATACTACAACATCCATAATTCTTCACGCAAATATCACCAACATTGCAACAGTGCTATACTCATGTTCTATCTTATCAGTTACAGGATTTTAACAATTTTTTACTCATTATTGTGTGCTGTAAACGTGTTTTTCATATCTGTACCAATCTGAAATTTCAAATTCTGGCCCGTTTTGAGGCTCTTGAAATTTTATATATCCCCGTTCTTGTGTCGCCACGACACGACGTAGTCCTGCCGAAATACTTAGTTGTAAGCTAATAGAGTGACGCCGTCGCTTGTAACCAATTTTCGAACTGTCGTTGTCTATTATTTTGACAAATCTCTTAAAAAACTCGCTTTACATCGCTTCTAGATTGACGCCAAATTTCGCCCGTCAAGTCCCTGTAACAGACACTTTGGTTTTCGGGTCATGGTCGTCTTCAAGTATGAACTACACAGCTAAGTTAAATATGTTTTATTATTTGACAGTGCATGTGTAATTTACCAAAAATTTTAAATATGTACTTACACTAAGTTTTTCATATGGTGTATGCCCGCTAAAAGTACAGTAATGCATTCAGCGCTCCGCTATAGTTAATAAAACGCATTTTCCTTGTTGAAATGTCTCTCAAGCGAACGCGTGTAAAGATTTTGCTTATGACGCGATGTGACGTCACTAGAAGCAGGTAGAATTCTTAGGGATTATTTTCTATAATTTCTTGCAACAGATCTGGCTTTCAGCTGGAACTTACTTAAATGCATTTATCTGAATTATCTTAATGTAGTTCTTAAATTTATCATTTATATTGGCAAAGCGCAGTGATTTTCAGTGTATTTTGAAGTCAGCTAAGCTATTTCAGAAAACACGAAACCATGTAAGTCCAATTTTCGTTGCTGAGCACGTACATGTTTCCCATCGTCGAAGAGCATTTTGCTAGTGAAGTTTCCTCATTATATCACCTTAACATAAGACTTTGTTCCAGGTAGTAAAGAAGATTTGTCATCGAAAAGGTTTTTCAGATATTGAGAATTAGAGATTCTGAACTAAACAAGGTGTTCAGCGCAACCACTAAAGTAAACTACCGACCAGAATAATTTTACTTTAGCTCAAATGGAATTTGGCAAGAAAACTTTTCTCCGACAGTTATTAGAATGTCAAATATAAAGAAAAACTGGGCAACTAAGAACTCATGTAGTAGATGCGGATGTAGTATGATAAAACAGCACACACTACACAAAACAATTTTAAAAAATTATTAAGAATTAATAATCTTAGACTGTAAGGTAAAGGAGGCAATTGAGGATAATTGTACAAACTAAAACAAGTAGTCGCATATTTATGGTCTATAATTGACTTCGTCCTATGATATGACGGGTAATTAAGCTGTAAAGTATTTTTAGATAAGTCAAAGGATGTTATTATTGGATTTTGACCTATTATTTATATCTTATACTTCTTTGATGGGGATATTGACTGTATGTGTTGAGATTGCATAGCTATTTTTTGTTTTCCGTCAGAAATTGTATTGATCTTGGAATATATGGCTACATTATCGGAAAACTACTGAAGTTCCATCATTTGGAAACCATGACTTACGACGTCTAACGTCCGATTTTGTTCAAACTAACCACTTTATTTTGCTCTTCCAGATTTATGCCACAGCAAGTAATAATGTATAGATGACAAATACGAATAAAACTGAAAAATAACGTCAGAAGAAATGGGATACAGAGATATACTACTACTAAACCCGATAAATATGGTAAAGTACCCATAAATCAAACGTGGCCGAGCATTAGGACTCAGGTCACTACATGCAGTGGAAAGTGCTGACAGAACAATTTCCTTTTGTAACAGAACGTCTTATACATATTTATACGCTTTCCTAAGGTTGATGTAGGGATCACGAACGAAATGATGCATCGCCTTTTTGAAGACACGTGTTGGTGTCTACCGATGAGGCGATTCGCCAAGCCTTGGCAACCCTAATGCGCCCCAATCCGACCTTAATGTCTGTGCATATTTTATCAAGTGCAAACAGCGGCGGGCATAAAAGAAGCCAATTTACTTAGCTATCGACGTTTGCTTTATAATCGAAGGGAAATTAAGCAAAAAGGGGAAATTGCCTGTCCGATAAAGGTCCCGGATTCAATATTCAATCCGGGCCAAATCGGGCCTCGAATGGTCACAGGACATGCCACCAGCGAATGGCCCTAATTCTTGTATCGAGAATAATGCATGGAAAGGGCAGCGCTCTACATGCTCGGCACGTTTTCAAATTTCTTCAAGGATATTATTACCGATTAAATTTCCGAACCAATAAGCTACAATCGGGAGGAATACAAGCGAGATAAATGTACGAGTGTTTGGATGCTTAGGGCCGGAATATCTTCCGATTCAATCTCGTGCTTGATGAGGACGGGGAGCGGAACTTAAGCGGGTCGCCATTTAAAATTTCCTTCGGCATTGGATTAGGCCTGTTCGGTTTCCAAATAATCTCTGATTTGGGAATTAGTCTGGAAGAGACGAGGCCGACCAATTTATTGGAATCTGGGCGAGAGTATACAGTCAGGGCACGATGCTAACTCGTTCCTCCACTAAAAAACTGGGACAGTCGTTCACATGCTCGACCTTCAGTTGCTTCTCTAATATCAATACAGGAGAAAAGGAAATAAGTTCGCAACTTTTTCTAATAACGAACTTTCTGTTTGCTGATTGAAAGAAAGTTGTCAGCGGAGATACTTTCCTCAAAATCCGTGAAGTTCTGCTCAGACAATTCATCGACTGCGTTGATGTGCCAGTTATTCTACATTACTCGTAATGTATTAAAATTACTAAATTAATTAGCGGCAATTTATGCATTTTCTTTTTTGGAAAAAGCGGCAATTTATGCATTTTCTTTTTTGGAAAAAGTCGTAGAAGAAGATTTCTTAAGTTCGCCAACCTTCTCTTAAGGCTGTCCGTAATAAAATGCAGAAGATACAGTCGAACGTGATGTAGTGTTATTAATTGTGTGACAGAGGAAAAGCTACAAGTTCCTAAAAGTTCTTCAAACAAATGTATTTATTCATTAATGACATTTTTCAGACAGTAAATTATAAGTGCAAGGGAAAGATGTTTCAACCGGAGATAACGTATAATATTCCAACTCATAACGTGTCATAAACAAAGTAAGCCGGAAGTGATGCGTTACTACTTGGTTGATCGCAGTTCTTCTTTTCGTCGTTGTCTGCGCCGATAGATCGTCTTACAAAAAACAAGTTTAGGGTCATTTCAATTCCCCAACCGAAGGCGGCTGCTAGAGGGACCTTGCGTCCCTCTTCAGCCAAGAACGGGAATTATAGGATGGGCGAGAAAAAGGAGGGGTGGAGAATGGAAGGGAGACCAGAAAAGGTGGAGAAGTACTGCCCCGGAATTCGCCTCATAAAAGGTACTCTGTTGACTCAGGACAACCACCTAAAAACCCGAATGCTAAGCGGACGAGGTAACCACTAGTCTACAGAGTCTACTACTATTTGTCATCTATTTGTGAAAATCTTGGGGTGTATCTTACAAGCTGTATTTAATAGATCTATTAGTCGATAGTTGTCGGACTGATATTTATCTATATTTTCCTAAATATTGGTTCAATCAATGTAATCTCCCAATTATCGGGAATTATTAATCCACAAGAGAATACATTTTGTAACAATAAATTCTTCAGACTGACTTGCAAACCAGATAAAAGGTCGGTTCGCCTATGAGAAATATATGAATGTGTACTAGCCAGAGCTGGGCAAATTACTTTTAAAAAGTAATTAATTACTAATTACCAATTACCGCCCAATGCAGTAATTTAATTACCAGAGATTCAATTACTCACAGGAAATAGTAATTCAATTACCAATTACTTAGTAATTGTAATTGTACAACATCAATTACTTTTTCAATTACTTTCAATTGTAATTATTGTAATATACGTAGTTTTATTTAGTAGAACCTTTTTGCAAGTTGCAACTATCATTAGTGTTGTGTCGATTCGTAATCGTAATCTAAAAATGCTTAATTTTTATGTTTTGTTAGATATAGTAACCTACATACTCTTTCACTTTTGAAGGTTTTTAGATAATTAAATCTTGTAGCTACATGCACCGTTCACCAAAACCAAAAGTTTTTAGTTTGTTTTGAAGTAAGATGTAAGTAAATAAATTAATTCAAAGATAGCAATTATACAGGGTGTCCCAAAAAAAATGCGACACCGATTTGGCATAGATTCCTTAGGTTATAATAAACCGATTAAACCTAATATACCTTAGTACAAATCTCTTCAGTAAGAAAGTATAGGACTTGAAAGTTCAAATGTATATCTTTTTTTTATATTAGTTTCAACAGAGGTTACAGAGGTACACATGAGGGATAAAAAGGAACTTCCAGTGCCGAGGGGTACATTGTTTTTTAAATTCGAGAAATCGCGAAATGACAACATTTTAACCAACTTGTGTAGGTTATGTTGACGTCGGTTGACGTTTACCTATCGTATGGATTACTTCACTGCCCATTTCTCGTATTTTATTTGACGATTTCAACGTTCTTCACTGCCGATTTCGACGTTCTTCACTGTTGATTTAAAAACAATACTTTTTTTGAATATGGCGAAATGCCGAATTTCATTTTGGCTACATTTTGTAATTATATTAGAAAAAATAGCACCCTTAATATGTTATAAAAGTAGTTTTTCCATGTTCGTAATAAATTAATCCACTCGTTTTGCGTCGCTCGCTCGTAAATTAAACGTTGAAAAACTCTCACTTTTCTTAACTTGAAGAACAATGTACCATTAAATACGCCTAACATGAGGCTGCATGATGAAAATATGTAACTTACCTAAGTATACAGGGTGGAGCATTGGATTTTTTAATTGTTTGACAGCAAATTTCTATTTCGATTTTGTAGAATACTACGTGGTGATTCAATTGGCGCAACGTGAGTATTTTTTGTTGGCTCAGTTAGAATAGATATTTATGCATTAAGGGAGATATGAATATGTTTTTCCCTGAGGTTGACATCTGTTACAGACTGAGGGCTCTGGCCCGAGGTCTGTAAGTCAACCGAAGGTAAAGAATATGAATATCTCCCGTGGTACATACACTATTTTTTTCTACTAGCATATTCGTAAAAATAGTATGACATTTCAAAATGTCATAATGACATTTAAAACTAGAATATGTAAGTATGGTTGCTAAGACGTTAATTGTAGTTGCATTGTTACCATGAGTTTAAGGGAGAAATAATTTGACAAGTCCCTTGGGAGTTATGAGTGGCTTTTCATATTTTGTTTCTATGACGAAAATGTACAATATCATGTTGCTAATAGATAAAATATTCTTTTACTTCTATATACGGAAGTGACATTTTTTTGTCGTCTGTTAGGGGTTTCCCGAAAATATACGTTTGGTTCCCTGGTCAGTTTCCAATGGCAGTGTGAGGGAATATAATACATTGACTACCGTTGCCATTACAGACGGGAGGCGATGTGATTAATCAACTAACCTTTTGGTTTTCATATTTAAATATTTTTGAATGCAGCTGAATACAAGAGATTGCCACATCAAAAATGTAAAAGTGTTTATTGTATAACTCTGGACTAAAACGTAATTTCCGCCCTTGCATGATTACAAATTGATTAGGTACTGTCTCGCTAACGCTGAAGAATTAAATTACATCCGCGGGTGAGAATGATACATTTTACTCCCTAGTAATACAAATAGCTATAAAAAATGTATTAGGTAACTTGAAATTTTAAAACAAAATATCAATTTGGTGTTGATCAGGGACTGTTGAAAGTTGACAGGTGACTGATAAACCTAGTTGAAAACCGCTGATTGAAATAAGAATTTGTACAGCAGATACAAAAACAGCTACAAACTATGAAAACTAAGAATGTTTTATCTAACGAGATCGTATCAACAATAAAAGATGTTACCATTCCAACTACTAAAACTTTTTGAAAACAAAAGACAGGTAAATTGACATAATTGAGGATACTTATTCTTTCACAAGTCCAAACACTAACATGTGCCTATATTTTACAGATTGTTATAGTAAATGTCCCTTTGTCCTATATTTTAAACCAATGTTTCTGATGAAGCTAACAATGAATTAGCGAAACGTAAAATATATTTTTAAATAAAGATAAAGATAATTTTAATTATGTGTAATGACAAAAACGACAATAGTATATTATACATCAAGGTAGCGAAGCGCAGTATTATAACCTGAGTGCATATTAGATACTGAGCCCGCAGCGCGAAGTATCTAAAGCGCAAAGGTTATAAGACGATTCGCTACCGTGGTGTATATACTATTTTTTGGACTACCAAACGGCTTAATGCCTAAATTCCCAACAAATTTCGAAAATATTTTAACTGTCAACCTGACAATACAGTTCTTTAAAACGTCAAAATTAAAATAGTCATATTTGGTAACTTAGCAATTTATTAGTTACCACGGTGAAAATTGTTATTTTACTTTCTCTCCCTTGGTGGAGAAAATCAACGTCACGACCTAAAGATAGACCAATAACGGTGCGTTCTGAGGACTAGTAGTGCAAAAAATTTTTTACTTACGTTGTTAAAAAAATTTAAATTAGCTGATTTTAATCTCTAAATCTGTTAAATAGATGTTTTTTGTGAGGAAAGTAGAACCCTTTTGGATTGTCTTATTTCCGATCCAGCGAACGTCTGTTTTATAATTTCACTTAAAAAAATAACCAAACACGAACAAAATTTTCAAGCGAGCCGGTACTTCACACCATAAAAAAGTAATAAGCTTCCAAAATCCAAACCTAAACGACGGTCAACAGGACTTTATTTGTCGACTTTGCTAAGTATTGCAAAGACTGCGGTTTAAATCGCAGTGATTAATAATGGCCAATACGTGACATAAACATAATTCCCTTCTGAAGCGATGATAAGGGAATTTTCAGGGCAAATCTGACGCATAGTATCCGCGATCAGATTACCAAGTTAAAAACAAACAATAAACCACTATTAAAGTTCGATACCTTCAACAGAATTTTGCTTAATATGTAACTTTTTTTATTTTTTTGCGTTCTGGAGATTTGGCACCCAATCGAGGTCAGGAATTCAGTAATTGAAATACCACAAAGTAATTCAATTACCTCGAGTAATTTCAATTACCACAAGTAATTGAAATACTTGTAAAGTAATTTAAATATTTTAGAGTAATTTAATTGCACAAAAGTAATTGAGTAATTGAATGCAGTAATTAATTACTTTCAAAAAGTAATTTTCAAGTACTTTTTAACAAAAATGGCAATTCCCAATTACAATTCCCGCATTTTGAAAAGTAATTCAATTTCAAGGCAAATACACAAAAAGGAATTTAATTAGTAATATAATTAAAAAGTAATTAATTACTGCCCAACTCTGGTACTAGCTCGCAATTAAGAATGCTAATTTCGACACCAGGGTGCCGAGTGATCCGTAATTGAAATTTAATCAACTGTCGATTTATTCAGATCACGAAAGGCGAAACAACACACTTTGTTTTTAACGTGGAGCCACCTAAAATACCTGTCAATTCTGATTTTAGTGCTCCGCGACTATCGTTGTAGCGCCATAAGCGCAGATCTGCTGTTCAAGAGCACCAAAACTCTCCCGCGTTTGAGTCTTCTTCTTCATATGTACTTGGGCGCCCTATGAATAGCTAGCAGCTGGCCTTGAAATATGGAACTCTAATTAGCCAATTTGTCGGTTTAGCTTTGTGCGGGAGCTTTCGCTCCTGGCTGAAGCAACCCGTCTGTGTAGCAACGACAATAAAAGTAAAACCTCCAACGACCGCGGGGTGTACGAACGCCAACTCGTTTGCCAGCCGCTCGACATTTCCTCGTCCTAGCCTTAAGTTCTAGAGTATCCTTCCGTCACACCCCAGGGCAGCTACCGTGTGATCCGAAATCTTCTGAGATCTCTAACTTCTTCCATTGGACTATCATAGCTTCTTTCTAATTTTTAGTATTACGTTGCAGCCGTTTGCAATATGCTTTATACTGTTTACAGCTTTTCCTTGTCGTGTAGAGCAAGGCATGCTGTGATTTTTGTTATATTTGCATGCTGTTTCTCAAGGATTCTGGCGCTGTTTTTTGTGCAACGAAATTTCAATACTATGTGTTATGAAACGAACTGAAGGTACCAGAAAATATACATTTGAATATTTAGGATTTAAAATCTGGAATAGCTCAAATGGAGGAAAATAATGAGAAATGCATAATTTATTAACAGGAAGCGCAAGAATTTGTGTAGCTCTATACAGGGTGTCTCAAAAAGAACGGCACAACGTTTGGACGTATAGTCCTCGGGTTATTATAAAGCGATTAAACCTAATATACCATAATACAAAGTCCCTCCAGTAAGAAATTGTAGGAAATTGAAGTAATTTTTCTTAATTTTATTCTTTTTATGTAAATTCCCACAAATATATCGATTTCAACTTTGGCCACTCATGATTACTACTATGTACTGCACTAGCAGGAACATTTTCGTAAACTAGACTTGACTGTAAAAGTCACTTTACCTATCTTCAAGATATTTTGTTAGCTCTAGCCTTGTTATCTGTAAAATTTTTCGAAATTGTACGTTATTATCTGAAATAGAATCAAAAAGAGTAAAAATAAGTGCGTGTAGTTCAAAAGCCTAAAAATTCCCCTAAAAGTTTTGGGTTGTCATTCAAACGTGCAATTATACAGTTGGTAGTGATTGTGGTATAGCAAACAACAATGATAAATCAATTAATGACGTTGGTGCAGACATATTTTTTTTTACGTTTACAATAATGTCGCGACATATCAAATTTTCCAATGCTGAAATGTTCGTTGCGTTGCGGCATTTTGGTAAACATAAACGAAAAAAATTCTATGTCACCAACGTCATTAATTGATACATCATTTTGTGTTACCAGATCATAATCATTATCCATTGTTTTTGTGATCATGGCTACTTGATAATTGCACATTTTAATTACTATCTACAACTTTGATAGGCATTTTAAAGTAGACGGTTTCTTTTACGCTTATGAACTAAGAGTACCTTATTTTACGCATTTTCCTCTTTTTAAAATTCATAATATGTTAGAGATAACAAACTTAAATCTAAAAATAATTTTAAAGATAGGCAAGATGTCTCACATTCAAGTCTAGTTTAGTGCAGTTCATAATAGTAAATACGTGCATCAAAGTTGAAATAAATATCTTTACATTTGTGGAAGTTACCATAAAAGAACAAGTTAAAAATTGAAATTCAAGTCCTCATAACTTCTTACTGAGGGACTTTGTACTGAAGTATATTAGGTTTAATCGGTTAATATAACCTCAGAAATCTATTTCGACTCGGTGTCCATTCTTTTTGAGACACTCTGTATAATGTACGTGTCGGGCAACTACACAGATTGATTGTCAATTAAGGGCTAGCTGAATTTCTCTATTGTTATGAGAGATAGACAAAACTTTTATATAAAAAAGTTATACCATTATATCCAACTTCGGGTTAAACCGGATGCTTAATTATTTTGGTTTTTCTTACAGAACACCCTGCATTTTTTAAGTTAACTTGCTAGTTCAAGATATTACCTTTAAGGAATTGTTTACTATAGGTCTAAAGTTAATAATTAGCGAGATATTAATATTAAAAGTATTCTTTGTACTGCTATGAACACATTTTAGAAGTTTTATATTTCGAATAATAATTATTAATAATTATTAATTAATAACTTAACCAGCAATGCAGATAATTGTCCAGTAAATGAAATTTGAATTTCAGTTTTGTTAAAAATAGCATATGCCTTAGAAATAATTGGTAGAATGACGTTGTTAGAATAGCTTTATCTTTGTTTAAAGACAAATTAAAATCAGAGCAGGCTTGGCATTCATGCAACAAAGAGTAAACTGTAAACAAAAAAAATTGGGGTGTGTTAATAAATACCCAAGTTTACTAAAAGTAGTGCTTCATTGAGTGACTGTGTCCTGGATCACTTGTGGAAGTTTTGCCTTGATTTAGGTTTCCGCACAGGTAAATACGAGGCGTCGAATTGGTGCAGTGGAAGCGGTGGTCCTTGGATATTATTCTACGGAAGTTCAACCAATTTTATAGGTTCGTGTACGAGTGTATAAGCACTCGTACACGAAAGAAGTAGTGTAGCGAAGTCCTAGATTTGTGGCCCCAGCTTCAAAGGAATCGATTCAAGAAGTGTCCGAAAGTTGTAGCTGATTACCAGATGGGCCCGAGCGCAAATTTGAGCCTTGCTAACTGCAGTCGTACAATGGCGAGTGGTTCAAAGCATCGTAGGAGTTACAGCTCGAGGCAGGTAACCCTATACTCATCGTAAAAACCATCAAAAGGTCAGATCTGAGCATGTTTATGTACTTTGAAGGCTAGGAAACCATTTTGATTTTCTGAAGGTTCCATCAGGTAACAAGTAACACACTTCTCAAACTCCACTAGTTAAATAGCGGCATATAGAGTGCTTACAATAAAATTTTTAATTTAACATAAAACCTTCAATATTTAATGATAGCAAAAGGAAGCAATAGTAATTTTAATTTTGAAGTAGCGACCTAACCCTCAGACAGTGATTTACTAATTATTATAAGTTTAGAATAAAAAGACTAGCCGGGAAAATTACAAAAGTAGTGGAAATAATTAGACCCTTTTTAAAATAATTAATTTAAATTCATAATACCCATAGTGAACAGTAGTAATAATTAAAAATAGTATAACAGTACATAGGAACAGTGTTATTAATTGATGAAACTAATCTCATACCATCATATTAGTAATTTACGATACAAGTGCGTAAAGCTACTCTTTAGTCACGAGTGGGGCAGAGTTAAAACGCGAGTGAGCGAGCGTTTTAAGCCCCGCGAGTGGCTAAAGGTGCTTTACGCATGTGTATGGTACAATATTTTATCTACGATGAAATCTAGAAAACACGGTAAATATAAAAAAATAATTAATGTAACTTAGGATTAGCAGCAACCGGTCGTAATTTTGCGTGTTTTAAAAATTTTAAAACACGTTGCTACTGACGTGCCTAATGAAATCTTTTAAACACGTAACTACTGACGACGTAAACTTATGAAAACATGTTACTAAGCAGTCGTTTTACAAACTTAAAAGTGGCAACTAAAGGCACATTTACACACTGTCGTAGATAAAAATAATGACTGACAAACAAGCAAACAAATAAACAAATGCTCAGTGTATGTCAAATTACGATTGTGTTGACAGATCTGCTACAAATAAATTCGTTTTCTAATCAAGAACGATTAAATGTTCTAGAAGTATAGCTTCTGTGTCAAAAACCTCTCAACGAGTGGCTGAAATGTATCGAAATCCATACTGGAGATAAAATTGCGAACTTACGGACTCTTTTCTACAAATCCAGAGAATCCCAAACGTACGCAAAATATAGTATGATCAAAAATTAGTGTCATTTAGTATGGTTGTGGAAGTGCAAATCAACGCCTTTAAAATTGGCTTACATACTTATATTTAATTCAAACTGTCAAATTTTATTATTAAATATTCTTTTTATCCATCTTATTACAATATTATATTGAAATAAAGGAATTTTCACGTAAAAGTAATGTAATTCCCCAACAAATAAGCCTGCGCCGGTTGAACAGACACTTCATCTTAAATCTAATCTAAAAATAAAGTATATTGAACCCAGTTTTAAAGGCAGCAATTTGTTCTTTCATAGCCATACTAGATGAGATTAATTTTTGATCATACTTTAGAAATAGGGAATTTCCTAATGAAGCTATTGTAGTGGAGCATTTCAGAGGAATATCATCATATTTCAATAATGCAGACATCTATTGAAACTAATGCAAAGTTGTAGGACTAACATAAATTACATGTTTAATTGGTGACTGTCATTTTTTGTAGCCTCTCAAAAATGTATTCAGCTCAAAGTGCTATTGGTTACATAACTTTAAACGTGAATTATTAACCCCCGGCCTATAGCTGGTTAGTAGGCAATTTTATAAATTATTAAATTAATTTAAAAAATACTGGGTGTTTTCTAAGAAAAACCAAAAATAATTAAACTGAAGGTTTAACCGGAAGTAGAATATTTTTGTTCGTACTTACAAAATATGTATCACATACAATGGTATAACTTTCCCATATAAAAGCTTTTTCTATCTGCCATAACAATGGAGAAACTCTACTGGCCCTTAATTTACAATCAACTTGTAATTGTAAAAGCAGCTGTTGCATTTTCTTTCCAAAGGAGTAATCGGTAAGAACAATACATATTTATTTATACCTTACTCATCGATAGCTTTAGTGCTTAAATAACTTTTGTACGTTGTCACACGAATTCTTTCTTATTTTTAAATAATACCAGATCTTCATAGTTTCGCTTTCTCGTGTAGTGTACTGTACCAAACTATTGGATTTGACACTCACACTTTTACTTCCTTAATATTGCAAGCTGTTAGATGGAATAAAATAAATATATTAGAAACAATTACAAATAAAAATGTGTTTATAGTGCGCACGCACATACACACACCATAAAAAACCAAGTAGATCTTCAACGATACCTTATAATTGAAATTACTGGAAAGACTGTCATACCTAAGGCTGAAAATGTATTATTTCTAAAACTTATCCTGTCGTTCGAGATAGTAAACGAAATACAGGTTACTTAAACTCCTTCATCATTTATTAATACATATAACACCAAATTCATTTAATTGAAAACGACTCAGGATTGAACTGAGCAGTGCAGCTCTAATATACCATTATATATATAGAAAACTCAATGAACGAATAGTATACGGCAACCTGTTATAAACACAAAAGGACTTCATGAATCAAAAGCTGTCGGTGCTGATTATGCGAAACATTGAGCCATAGCAGAAATAAGCATAATTTCATGTAAATGAGTTGAATTCTGCAATAGACGGTTGACGTAACGAAATTAACTAAATCGGAGAAACTAAAGCAGGAGAAATTGTGTAAGCAGCGGGTGATTGTTTGCTACTTACAAATTAGAGTAAATTATTAAAGTATTAAAAGCAAAATTCGACAATTTCCGGGCGAGACGATCACATATGCACAAAGTTTAGTACAAAATCTGTGAGCTATACGCACTCGCTGGCCACTGCTGCCAGAGGCCCAAAAGCTTCTCAAACGTATGTACAAGTAAGGAGGTTAATGGCGAGGCAGAGTAGATTCGATACTGAAAACGCGGCCGAGTGTTTTCCCAAGGTGCGATGTGATTTCAATATTTATTAAAGCCTGAATCAAGCTGCGAAAAACGTCAAGCAAGGTGAAAGTAGTGCGATAAACGATTCTACACCTGAGATGTCATGCGGCCAAAAGGTAAGTTTCCACTAATAACATGCGAAAGTACCATAATACATAGTAATGGTTCACTGCCCACAGCAATTTTGATTGCCAAATTAACTAAATGAATAAGGTCAAAATGAGCACAGAATTATATATTCTATCTATTGCACGATAATCAGTACTTTAGCTTAATAAGTGCACTTGATGTGAGCAGTAGTAGCTAATAATTTGAGGGATAAAAGTTAGCATGAAATAAATCAGGTTTTAGAAGGGTTACGTTCAGGTTTCAGATATGATAAAAGTTCGGAAGGGCTAAGGCAATTTAATTTGTAACTAACTGATTTGTGTTTAGTAATTTCAGGCATAATGTAAATAAAATGATACAGAATGATTTGTTAAGTACAGAAAGAATATGAGCGTTATGTATTAAAAGCCAGCAAACGGAAAATTAGCTGAAAGGTAAACGAAACAGTAGTAGCAAAATAATAATTGCAAAGAGCAATGAAAATGGACAATTAGTGAGACATTAAATGAACTCCAAGTGTATCAGTGCAATATAAACAACAGTAATTTAAAAGCAGAGCAAGTGTAGTAACATTTATTCCAAAAAAAGGCAAATTTAGTAGTTAGGCAAAGTCATGACATCAAAACTGTAGTCCATAAGGTTAAACATGTTATCAATCCTAATTTCCTTTATAAAAATTGAAAATCTAGTTGCTAAGTTACATGATAGTATTTTGGTAATGATCACAAAACAAGCCTGTGAAATTTGTGTTGTGGCCAGATTGAGCTGCTCAGTTTATCGCATAAAATTATAAATAAAAAGTCTTTTTTAGTACCATTTGTTATTAATCAGTATACAGGGCATCTGTGGGTTTAGTTTGCCAAGTGTAAAGAGGTCTAAGTGAAGCAGTTTAGCCAGCAGTAAGATTAGTCCAAGTGCGAGTGACTTCGGGGGCCCATTTCTTTAAGTAATCTGCATCGTCCAGCGAAAATAGTGCCTGCTACGTGTAGAGAGGACCTTTAAGAGGCCGTACGTGTAAAAATTCCAGTCAGCAAGCCATTTCCAAGTGCATAATTCCAGCGGAGTCGTTGAAAAGGTTATTCAGCGTCCGAGAAGCCTCCAATTAAGGTATGATTTCACAGAAAGCGTTTGCTGTTAAGTTCAGACGGTCTGCGAGGTGTAGCGCCAGGATCCAGTGGTCCAGATCTGTTCAACTTTGAGAAATTCAGTTAGCGTCCTTTGAAAATGCAGGATGAAACGACGCTTCATTGCCATTGTCGTGTTTTTAAAATTCAATTTAACGCTGTTTTCGCATTGGCAGATCATATTGTTTGCTATGTCAAATTTAAAGGTTATCTAGACCTCAGATGGAAATTGTGCATTTGTCCGAAATATTTGAGAGTGTTTGTCATACAAGTCATTTTTCATACCAAGTTTTTCTTAACTTCATGAACCTACACCTTAAACCAGAGCTAATCCCGAATTTATTGCAAATAGATAAGATAGGAATGAGCAATGAACCATCTATTTGTGGTAATAAATTACACTCGTTTAATTTGCCCTGAGTTTGACAGGCAGGTTCGTAATTGAATCTAATATATTTTATAAAGTGTAGTATCCCCTGTCAGCATTATTTTATATATAAAACTCCATATTATTTATTTATTTAAGCGGGGTTATTACAATATATTGACAAAAAAGGATGTATACAATAGTGATTAAAATTCAATGGTCTGGTGAGACTCATTCTTTATATGAACCAATTACTAAACATTGAGGAATGGAATCAGAGAAAATTTCTTAGAACTTAACGTTAGCACAAACGGATTGTGTGTAAAGTGTACTGAAGATAAACCTTTCCTTAAGTATCATTCTTGCCACACGTACATCAAAATTGTCTTTGACATGTATACAACTCATTTGATAGTCCTATCCGCTCAAATGCACACAATAAGAACGTCAAGGGAGCAGCATGTAAATATTTGCAGAATTTAAAAGGCATTTTTAATGTTTATCCCTAATGGGAATCCTGTCATCCTTCCCTACAAAAGGCTGTAGCAGCAATGATGAAGGTCACCACCCGATCCTCGCTTTATTGATACAAAGAGTAACAGGGATGACGTTCTACAACAACTTCTTTGAGCGCTTGTGACGTGACATGATCAGTGTCGGTACTCGTCTGGGAACCTAAATTGCAACACACAGCTTCCCACGTTCCATAGGAAATGTTATGTTAAAACGATTGTGGTTGGTCGTATATTCTAAGTTGTGGAACTGCTATCGGCGTACAGTTTTATTGGAATAATTATTTTTATGAAATACTGTATTTGAAACGTGGACTTACATGTAGATTTATAAGGGCACTTATACGAGAACTGATAAAACCGTTTTATATTCTCCTGACATTAATTGCGACGATTTGAGTGTTTGCTATACATTTTCCTGCTTTTATAAAAATGTATAAAGACACTATAAATGATCAAAGATTACGTGACCAGTAATATTTGCCAATTTATCGACTTTAATGTTTGAACATTGCATGCAATCAACGAATTGACATTTCTGAGCATTGAGCTTCGTGATGCAGTTTTGAACTGTCACGCTGCATTAATCTCCTAACGTACTGCACTATTCTCTTTGCATCAACAACAGTTCTATTCAGAGTTAAATTACTTAGTTTTGCATTGTTCCGGTCAAGTAACGTCCCGTAAAATAGCAATTCATTATTTAATATGTGGCACTCCACTGCGCATGTTTTCTAGTCCTACGTGCACAATTTGAGTTAAGTGTGATGATTAGTTTGCATTTGGTAAGGTGTATTGGGAGATAAAATAAGTTTCTAGTAAGTAGATTAAAATAGCGCCATAAAATTTATCACAAAAAAAGAGAAATCAGTCAAAAACATGTTAGTCGAATATCACACGCTTGCCAGAATTTCTGCAGTATATCTTCCCCAAACTTCCATTAACTACGTGTTCAATAAGTCACTGTCTCATAAATTAATCAAACAGACAGGCGGACAAGTGCGTATCACAGCTGCCTCGATAAGTACAGTCCTTGGTTACAGGTGCAGTGCATTACATGCCCAAACGGCCAGCTGCTGCCTCACAAATCAGTCAAGATGCTCGTTACTCATTAAAAAGTCCCGCTATTACTCCCATAGGGCCCTAGCCAATGCAATCGCCGAATGAAACGCTTACCCCATTTTCAACCAATGGTCGCAAACATCTCATTATTCCCCGCCACAATCGGCTTTTTCGTTTAAAAGGGCTTCGCATAGTTTTCTGATGAGGATTCCCTGAGTTGTCGCATCCAAGCAAGTTATGTAGTTGCTACCGAGTGTCTTAACCACGACGCGACGGTTCTAATTTCCGGAGATATCTTCTCAATCCGCTCTGAGGGATTCAATTTACGGAACCGATCGTCACTTAATAAGTGCGTACCGGAGTTTTGTATCGTCTAGCGGCACTCTCGGATTTTCCTGCACAATGGACCAGATACGTAAACCAAGTTCTCGAACGGCAGCATCGCATGCCATGCCGTACTATAGATTTGTCTCCCGGACTCTTCAGTAGTTACGGCGGCTTCGCTTGCCATATTCCATTTTATCGAGCTCGTCGGATTCTCTGCAGCAATACGTCCAAGCGCGATTCCGGAAGAGACATCAAGCAACACAGCCGCAGCGATGCTCTTAAAAAGGTGCTGTGTAAAATTTATATTAATGTAGACGCCCATTATTTTCGCTAAGTTAAATAATGTCGCTTAAGCAAATTAAAGTAACGCCCATTTAAAAGACCCCTTAAAGAGTCCAGATAACTGCAAAATAGTTATTATCATATCAGGAATTTATAATCCTGTAAATAGTTAAGTTAAGATTATCTAATGAGAATATTTAGCAGATTGTAGAACACCATGACGTCATGTAGAACTTAGGATTCAGCAATTAAGTCAGCTGTGATCATGCTTCATAGTAAGTTTGGTGTTTCGATGTTAATATATTGCATTTTAATTATTCTATGTTTTCTTTCGATTTGACCATTGTTGCAATGCACCTAAGAGTGATTTTGTCTTTCCACTTTTAAGAAAGTATTATCATTAGAAAAGTGGAGGCGTTCAGGAATTTTATCCCCTTTTAAGTTATCGAGCCTTGTTCGGTGTAACGAACAATCTCTAAATAACTTAATATCTCTCGACTAGCTGCCGGCAAACTTTTTTTACTGCCACCATTTTGGGCGGGCAGGGTTTGTAATCTTCCAATATTGTCGTAATCTGGTTTTATCGGGTAATAAACAAGTCGTGAAATAATTCTTGCCGTGTAAAGAAATAGTGCACAATTCTAGTACATTTTGTTTTCCCAAACAGTTTCGGTGGGAATGTGAGTCCATCAAAGATGATCTAAAAAGTGGAAGTCCAAATATAGCAACGAAGGATTCTTCTTCTTAGTCATTCGCTCGATTTCGAGCAGCGTGATTTCATGAGTTGTTTTGTGTATGTGACTTCCACTCCTCTCGGTTTTTGGCCTTCTTTAAAGGGCGAATGTTAAAGTGATTGCAAAAACTGAAGCCATGGTCATCGAGAATCGTCGCGTCGCGTCGTGTCAAAATCTTAAATATTAGTATGACGTTAGAAACACCCGAATCTAACATAATAACTATTACATGACAGCTGTAATATGACTTACCTGTCAGCCAAATAGATTCCAGCACTGTTGGTTGACACATGAACACAAGTTGTGTAGAATTCAAATTTTGCAGTCCTTTTAAAAAGAGTTCTGACGGTTTAGTACAAATTTTGACTGGCTACGAAACTTGGGTGCATTACTAAGACTAACAACATAAACGGTATATACGCAATGTGTTCATCACGGTCCCCTACCTCCATGGAAGGAGGCGCACAAACATTTGCTGGTAATATCAACTTTTTTGGGAAATGATGGACATCTTTCTCATTGATACAGGCAAAAAGATTACAATAAATGCAGATACTCATGTCAATATCTTCAAAAACCTTCGCAAGCAATTAATGAGAAACAGGCCAATTTGTCCAATCGCGAAATGTTTCAGTTGCATGACAATGTGACTGTGTATAAGGCTGCTAAAATCAGTTGTGCAAGAATGTAGCTTTGTAGAGATATACCATTTTGCTTATAGTCCGGCCCTGGCTCCATTCGAATTTTAGATTTTAGATTTCTAAAGAACGCTTCTGAGGGAGCTATTTTGACCCTGATGACAGCTTAAAAGCAGCATTTGATCACTTTTTGCCAATCAAAAGAATTTTTTACAAGGGTGTGAGTTTGTTAAAGGAGAAGCCAAGAGAGTGATTCGACAAGAAATAGATATAATTTTCTGGTGTTATAATACACATGACTTTACAATTCCAAAGAAATATTTGATAAACATTCTTTTGGCTGATTCTATACTTAAAAAAGGAAGTGAGCTGCAAAATTTAATGGTGTAGCACCCCCACCTAAACAACGATTATTTCGAATGCCTAGGTCGAGACCGGCATTAAGTTAGTTACAGAGCACTTTCTGCACTGCATCGCACTGCTCCTGAGCATATGCGAAGTAGTTGATTTTCTTATCTCAGGGTTTATTAAAATTACACTTTGCATTCATTACCAGCAAAATAAATGGTTTACTGCTTTTTCTATTTTATTTATTGGCAATCAATGAGTTAGGTTGGGTTGTAACATCCGGTATAACATTTACTATTGAGTATAATTTATGCACAAGTATGGCAAACGCCCAGCTGCTCTGACTGACAATTTTAACCTTTGAATTGACAGCCAAAAACACAGATGAATGATCGCACAAAAATCCAGCGTAATTGAATTCAAAATTACCAACAAGCGATAAATTTCGCGTCAGGTAAGTATGCAATGTAATTATGACTTAAGCAGTTCGGATAACTTGTTTTATTTTCGTGACGTAACAGGGAAGCGCTAACCTGCAATTGTTCAACTTCCTGCAACTCGATCCAAATCTGACGCCAACCACAAAATCAAGAAACGCTATAGCAATAAAAATTTTCTGGAGGGATCCTGGGAACTGGAACCTGCTTGTGGCCCTCGTACAATGTCTATTCTTGATGCTGTTCAATGCTGAAGGACCCTCAGAACTGATTTTCTGTTTAAATTTACCTCGAAAGTGGAGCTTCTTTGCTGGGTCACAAAATCAACGGACGCCAGCGGAATTGCTTATCTCTGAACAGCGGTCTGCTTCTGCTTTCTGCACGTAGGCAGCAATAAAGCTCTGCTCTATACGTTGGACACACATTTCACCCGTCTGCTGCTCCAGAACTAGTTGAAAACTGACCTCGATGTCGGACTCACTTGGAGCAACTTTCCGGTCACTTCCCTCTTCATTGGGATTCAATAACACTATGAAGCATTACACAAAGGCACTCTGAGAACTGGCGAATTGTAAAAACCACTTTTTGACTAAAACAATTAACTCTTATATTCAAAAATAATACAACTTATGGGAGTCAATCTTGCACACAACTATTTTTTGTGGCTTCGGTTGTTAACAATAACAATCTACAATTACGTATCTTAGCAATTGATACAATTGTTCAGCAGTAAGTCTTGGTACAATGTTTTACTTAGAAATTAAACCCTTTTTTTCAGGTTAATTGTCAATTGTAGCAATTTTTAACCTCAAATCTCTGAGTTTTACACTTTACTTTTAAATAGCACTGTTTTTCACGAGTCTTATTAGCACTGCACTATTGTTTTTATCCTATCGTAGGTTGATTTATTAATGCTCTTCGCATTCTATGCTTTCTTGCACTACTTTTACCTTTCAGCTGCGTTTGCGATTGTTAGCTTCGTTATTTTAACACTAACGCTGCACTTTCATGTAGCACCTCTGTACCAAAGCAAATTCACAATATTGTCTTGACTTTACAATGTCAAATCTGTCAGTCAAATACTAATCAAGCACATCTGCCGTAACGAGCACAATTGTTGAAAATTAAGCCAAACGTAGCCCTTCCGATACTGTTTAATCTAATGCTAATCTCTGTCAATCAAATTATAATTACTGCTAATCAGATCTAGTGCATTTATTAGTAGTGTATGATAATTACTTTATTGTTGCAATAAATAAAATATCAATTCAATGCTTCTTTGAATCTGTATTCATGTTGGTGTCTTAGTTATGCAACCAGAATTGCTGTGGGCGTGTAGCAACCCAGAGAGTTTTTGAAAAGTCTTCTTTCCCTTTTATTTTACAAGTTAAGGCTCTTACAATATGTACAACTAATTTATCTGTGGTAGGGCCTTCGGTTGTCCACTGTTTAGAGAACGTATTATACGGTTCTCTCTTCTTTTCTGAAATTTTTTGCATTAATTTCTGTAGAGTCGGATTTGTCATTGATTCTTTGTCGAAGCTAAGTACGCACTGGCGATTTGCCACGTGAAAGATTTTCTGTGTACCATTTCTTATTGATGCGTGTGCAAGCACCACTTTGATGAAGAATAATTGTTGCTTTCATTCAATAACAATCTAGCTTTAGTGTTTTTTTCCACATCAGCCGAATTTGCTTTCCGAATCCTGCTGATAAACTTTAGCACGGGCGAGAGCTTTCTTACTCCTCATTTTTCTGCGAGCTATTTCTATAGGAATTTTCTTTTGATTCTGGAGAGGTGCAGTTTCCCATCCAAACAGCCACTTCTTCTAATTTAGACATCAATGCAGCTGTTTTAAAATTGCCAAAAATGCCCACCTGTGTGATAAGCTTGCTATCAACATCTAGTTATAATGACGATGGGTCACAATATCTGTAGCACACCTAAGAAATATTACTTTTTACGTCGGCTTTACAACAATTAAGTACATAAATCTATTTTAGTATAGTAAATTTCATTATAGTATTTATGTAAAAAGAGAGTGGGTCGCTGGTTTAATTTAATGGTGGCCTTAGCGCCATTCGAGATTAGCAGGTTAGGTTTTGCGTCAGTTGTGAGAGAGACTGACGCAAAACCTATCCTGCTAACCCCGAATTTGACATAGACTTACAATCTTGCCAATTTCTACTAAAAGTTTGGATTGCCAACTAAAACAGTTATTGCTGATCACTGTGTAGATTTAAAATAATTTATGTTGCTTCTCCTGAGCCAAGGCTCAATAAATCACAGTATCGGTGTCAGTATAGAACAATATTTCGAGCGCAAGTGAATAACTCTTCTGATATTTACAACTTAACATTGTCGATGAAGTTTCATGGGGAATCGGAAGCGGAACCGCCGCCATTTCGCCTTCAATCTTCCGGAAAATACAGAAGTTGAAATAAGTTGGCAACCTCACAAGGTTACATTCTTTCGCCAGCTCGGTAAATCTTCCGACCGCATCTGCCCACTGAGAAGCTCCATAACGCGGGGCGGCTGCCCATCCATCATCCGCGCCGGGTTAATCTGCAAACTTTCTTTACGCCCCCGGTAGCACCAAATCGACCAGAAAAGGATGGGGTAGTTTTTCACACCGCGACAGCGAATGAATTTGCTTGGCTTCTTGTAGCGCGATTAATGAACTTATAACCATCGATGCGCGACGCCGATAGCACGGTTGCATTTTCGTTTTCCGCTAATGAAAGTGCACGTCAGAGCCGGATTTATTTCCGGAACGAGGGTCGGACTCTCAAGTTTGACACGCTTTTGACCTGCGACCTGCAGGTATCTCAGGCGTCTTATAAATAATTCATCCGGATAGGTTTCAGCGCTGTAATTTTTTAAAGCTATTATTTATTGGCAGTTTAACTTATCCGATTCCCGGCGTAATTTATTCCCCCTATATTTTATACACTGTAAACGCCGCCCGGCATGAAAAGCGATATTTCTCGCGTACATATTGAAATTTCCTTTAATGCCGCCATAACTCTTTTCAATTTCAAACCGCTAACGCCACTTTATTTTTCCTCTTACTCGAGCTAATTTTCGCGAGTGCAGTTCGTGAGTGTGTCTCGTTACGATTATAAGCTGCTTTAATACCCAACAGCCACTTGATGCTGTTTATCTTATAATTTCGCTCACACAAGTGTTATGGTTTATTAACTTTAAACAAAATCCTGTGGAGGCAGCCGCTTTTCTATAGCTTAATAAAACGAATGCACTTCCATCGACGCTTTAAAAATTATATGGTTCTTTTTATCTAAACGTCCGACCAATATTCTCGTTGAAAAATTCAAAGCGACGCAGTGTAAGTGCTTTGCATTATTGCTTCATTTGTTACCCTTATATATTAATTTCACCCCTGTATAAATTCGGCGCGTACACATATGAACTCCTTCCGTGAGTAGAAAAACGTCGCATGAGGCGTACAGCACCAACATATTCGGGAGTGCGGAATTAAGTGGCAGAAAATAAAAAAAAGTAGACGTGGGTTGGGAGAAGTTTTCTCCTTTAGGTAGTGTTTGGGCTGTGAAGACGCAGAGGAAGTTAGAAACTTTGCCGTGGTTGCATAGTTGCTATTTGAGTGGATTTACCTCAGCTTTGTTCTGATACTTTTCGTTAAAGCTGCGTATTACAGGAAAGTCCAGTTTCATTTGTTTCTCACATTCACGAAACACGGGGTCTATGCGAATTATCGGCTTCACCGAATGATCAACTACTTCTGTCTGTCGATTTTGCGACCATCTTCGTGGGTTAATCGTACCCCATTTGAAATTCCAGCTTTTCCGTCGTGGCCGACCTTACCGTGGCAGAGCTCGACCCTAGATCTGGAGAAAATTTTCCGGCCATACCAGATGAATCTTCCGGGAGCTGAAACTTTCTAAACCTCGCTGATTCAAGGTGCACAATCGCTTTACCTTGGTGTCAGTATTATTGACTCTGAATTAAGCTATAGCGTAAACTGGAACGCAGTTTTTGTTTATCCCCTATGCTACGTTACATTAAATTTTAATTGCCCTTTGTTTTGCACGCAATGCACAAGACCCGTTTCTTACATTAGTGTGGCTCAGGAATTGTCAATACAGATTTGCTTTGAGGTTGAGCCATTTACACCTATACTCTTGAAAATAAACACTCTAACCCCGCTAGAAATAAAAGCCATGCTGCATACAGAAGATATACATACATACATATGATGGAATAGAAACGACAATATACAAAAGTTATACACCACCTAAAACAAACAGCGTGTTTCATCAAATAGCTAGGTACTAAAGGCTACGTTCTACAACTACTTAGAACTTTTACAGAATACCAAGAATAAAACATCAATTATTAATGCTAACAAGACAGTCTGCGCAATGCTTTCCGAACACTCAGCTCAGTTCACTTTAATGTGGTATGGATTATGCGCAACTAATACCCACTTAACACGGTACGGCGTGTATTTAGCCAATACCCACTTAATGCATTGCGGGTTGCGTTAGCCCCTACCCACTTAAGACAGAATGGCGTCAATTTAGCCACTACCGATTACTCCATGGCGAACACGATGCCGCTTTCGACAATGATGCAATATTGCCCAATCGCTCAAACCGTGATAACAGCTAGCTCTGGATCACAGACTCGATTACATACGTTGGTTTTACATACACTGACCAGTGTTCAAAATCGTTGTTTGCAAAAACCCAGATCAGACTCTTTCAATGGGTTACTGTTACTGCGAAAAATTATATGGCCTTCGGTGGTGCTTGCAAGATTGCATCACGCTCTTCAAGCTGTATCTTAGCTCCAAGATAACAAAGCGTTGGCTGCTATTTAAGCACACCACCGCGTACGCTCACAATTTCACTTCAAGGCTTCACGCGTCGGCCCTGTCGCTCGAATCGCCGCGCAGTATCGCAACCTGCACGCGACTGACTACTTCCCGCACAAAAGAACGAGCAAAACATTGTGTCAACGCGTCCTTCTGGTTTGCTTTGTTAAGCGCGCCACACCATTCTAGCGCTTGTTTTAAATACATTCTTAAGCTATTTACTACAAATATAAACAAGACACCGCAACTTTACTCTAACGTGTGTAAATATTACATAGCTCAAAGTTGATGAGAATCAGGTCCGTTACAATAGTTACGTTTTTTTTATAGATAGTGTTTATAGAGTTCCTGCAAGTTTCTAATTCCCCTCCGAGTAGCTAGAGCTTACTTACCTTTGTAATCAGAACTAAATCTTCTTATATGTATATGTGTTATATTATGTGTATTGCCTCAAGCACGCCAGTTTTGAGCTTCTCCTCGTTAGGACGTACCGTGACTATTTTTAGTTTCAAGGTTAAATTGTAAACTGCCTAGTAAGTTTTATAAATTATAATTTACAGCTCGTCACGTCAGCGTTAGGTCAATTTTTTTATGGCAAATGTTGCTTTGAATAGCGGTCAGCTCGAGCTGTCGGCGAATATGTTTATTTTTAGTCTTGTGTGTACAATATATCTTCTTAATTTTGGCATATTTTTGTCTGTACTTTTTACAACCATGAGCATATGACTTTATGAGCAAATTAAACATTAACCAGTGTTAGGCCCTAATTTATAATTCGGTTAGGTCTGCAAAATTCGTATTGCATACTTTCTACGCTCCTCTAAGTTTTTAGGCAGAAAATCTTACGCTTTCAGAATATACCCACCCCTGTGTCACACTGTAGCTAGCTGTGCACTTTACAATGTAAATAATGTTAAGAGTTTCTACAATCTTGTGAATCACCCTTCTTCAAAGCAAGTATTACCTTCTCGATTTTCCAAACGTGTGACCGCGTTCATACAAGCGTTATGGTTTGATAACTTTATAAAGCAGCCATTTTTCCATAGCTTAATAAAACTAATGCCTTCCCACCAATGCTATAAAATTATATGGTTCTTTTATCTAAACTTCCAGCGGCAGATAATACTTTCCTCGCAAAATTAAGATCTACGAAGCACCCACCTCTTTAAGTGCCCTAAAAGCAATAGAAAGTAATGCATCCCTGAGTGTAATGCAGGTCTAGTTAAAAGGTGTGTATTGAGCCGGCGAGCCGGCACAAGCAGGCGAGTTTGTATGCATTCAGGAGTTCAGAAGCTTTCCGTAATTGAAAACAAAGGGGATGATTATGTAGAAATGGGACGAAGAAGTTTGCGCTCTAATAAAAAGCACCATGAATTCGGTCCTTTAGACACCCGGCTCTATGCGACGGTCGCTTGTCTTTTTTCTCTAATTTTCAGGGGTGTCCTCGCAAAGCAGCTGGCATGGAGATTCTGCAATCTTGCTTTATTTACTTGGCATAACCGATTTTAGGAGGGCTGAAAGCATTAAAAGCTCCACAAAAACGGACAGCCCGAGCGGGTTCTCGATAATTCAAATAGAAAGTTTTCGGCTTTGGGCTTTGTAAAATTTCAGCGTTTGAAGTGCAGAAGGCAGCAGCAGAAAAAGTGTTTTACTTTGCGGGCTATTTGACTGTTACGGCTTAATAACTAAGTTCGGCTCTTCAAAAGTAATCCTTTTCAAAAGAAGGAGATTAGCAGCTTTTTATTAATTTAGATTGGGCTACGCAAACCTACCACAAAAGCGTTTTTATTTGATTAAACCGAATCTGTTATTGCCAACCACTTCGTTAATATACCTGCAGTAGTTCGACAGAATTTTTATGCATACAACTGCCCAAACGCTTTAGAAGTTTAGTTAAAACTGTTTCTTACGCAAAATTCATGTAGATAAACCAAAGCTGAGTAACACAACTTAATAGTGAAATAACTTTTCCTATGACGCTCTGCAGTCGATTAGTTAAGTTCAGGAGAGATGACAGCTTGATATTCTCAATATACTCCCATATACTCCCTTTTGGACACTTTTGAGAGCCATAATTTTGTTTTCCGAAGCTATAAGAGGTGTTTGTTCGGGACTCCATTTGAATATGATTTGTGGCTGAATGTATCCAGACAAAAACCATTAATCTGGTGGGAAAGATGTTGCTCTATTGGACTGCTGAATTTCCTCAACCGAATGATTCCTCCTTGTTTTCTCGTTGTATGTGCGTTGTAATGTTATTTCTACACAATTTACACCTCCTTGGTTTGTTGGAAGAAGAGGTATGCAAGTTTTGGGAAATAAAGACAGCTTTGCTGTAAGGCGTTTGTTAATGAGTCAGAAACTGGCTGTGGGTCAAATAGTAGTAAAAGCAGATTTCTACAACGTCAAAAATATTTCTGTATACAATAGCTTGATTGTAAGTAGTTCAGAATCTTTTAAAAAATAATTTTTGTTGCTGATCTCTTTTATAGACGAAATGTCTGATTTAATCCATTAGGACAGGCTTAGTTCTTACCTGTAATACAATCAACAGTGTGGCTTGTAGATGCAATCCATTAAAAAAATAACCAGACAGATTGTGGCTTAACTACAAATATGTTTTAATACAGTTAGCAGCCATTTGTTACGATAATGTTTATGTTTTTAAAATGAAAACAAAGACTGCTGTTTGAAAACTTGGGGAAGATATATCTTTGTATGCAATGCATATACTGAAGTTGCCACAATGGTTGTCGCAGGTGTAAGTCTCTTTAATATCTTGTTACGGTGTAAAATCGCCTTTAGCGCGAATGTTCCCATTTCGCGTGTATGGTTATGAGCTCGGCTAAGATGTTTGGCATTTGGGAGTTGAATTTGGTATTTGCGCGTCGCGTGGCTCTTTATTTCTGATTTATGCTGTGATCCAGTCAAGATCGCTGCGGTTTGTCACTTCGCAGAGCTTCGGTTGTTTGGGTACATGGGTGAATGGGGCTTACGTCGGTAGGCGGATTGCGGCTTTCTAGGCTGAATTTGAGCATCTTCTCTTCACGTCGTGGCTTATATGGTTCCGTTCTTGCTCTATTGGTTTGGAACCGCTGGTAGCGCTTCAGACATCGCTAGGATATGGTCAAACTTCCTGAGTGGATGCCTTTTTCTATAATTATGTTAACGCAACCTTGACCCAGTAACCAAAAGTTGAACCTTTGTAATTTGATCATTTCCTATTTAGGTTTGTGACTTTTTGAGTGCTATTCTGACCTCAGCTCGAGTAGTGTTCAGTGGTGCATGTTACTTTATATTTATATACGTTGATAGATTTTTGGTACATGCGAATCGTTAGCGGATTTGATGGAATTCCTTCAGAATCCCTTGAACGTTGCCGTTGCCTTTGCGTGTTCAATTTTTGAACGTTAACCTTTACTTTTGCACTTCACGTGTCGTGCTTTTACGCACGCGTCCGACTAGTTTGCCCCTCTGGCCTCTATAGTATTTATAATCTTCGTATGGGCTGTTTGGGGTTTTACCTCACTCGATTCTGTGCCAGCTGCGCGATCTTCCTAATGAGCAGAAAGAGGCTCACTAAAGGAATCGAGTAACGTGTTTTGATTTCCCTTTATTTAAAACCATTTAATGCTGTGGGTCGTAAGCCGGTGCTGTGTACAGTTACCTGCCGAATTACGTTAAAATTCTGGAGGATTTAGCTTGGGACTCTCGCTGTTATGTACAGTTCGCTTCACCAACTAAATACCTGAAGGCACTCGGTGTTTTCTTCCACTAAGCTTCCGTTAACCTCCGTTACACCTCCTTAAACTGTTGTAATGTTTAAGGTAATTTATTTTTGTACCTTTCAGTTTGTGTTTTCAGCTAATTTTCTCATAAGCCGAGTTTGTGTTAAGTTTTGGCCTAGATTTATTACTCGTCGATAACCTTTCTTTAGCAAATAATCACGGGTACTTTGTTCAATATGATACTGAACTTGTGATTATTATACAGTGATATTAGCACTGTGGTTTTGTAATTGTTACTACTAGCTGTGCTTGTCTTGAGCTTTTCTCTCAAAATAATTATGCTAGTGGACTTTAGGAATTCTCTATGATCCATATAGCTATTTAAAAGATTTGTTGGCGCTTATTTCGGCTGTTTAATTTAACCATAAGTACTTAAAGAGCTGCTCGCCATCTTCCTGAGTTGGTCCACGTTACGTTTTTGAAAGATTTATCCGACAAATCAATTGATGCTAACAAATTCTTTTAAAACCTAAAAGTTTTTCCGGAACTATACATTTAATACTCACTGTCTTCTGATGCTAGGATACTAAAGATATCAAGTTACTAATGCCACTGGTACCTTCAACAGTATGTGTATTAAAATTAAATAGAATAAAATTATACCGCGTGTCCCATAGCCTAAGGATAACCGACTCCTGTATGATTCCCAGATATAAATATGCTGAATTTTTATCCATCATATGACTCGTTTCTGAAAGACACAATGTTAATGAAATATAAGATTTTCCATTTCACGTTTTTTGATATAACGCTGAATCCAAATAAACTGGTTGAATTTCAGAAATATTATACCCGGTAGTTGATAAAAATGATCATTATTGTTTTTATAACTTCGGTAGAAAATAACATTTAATGAAAATGTTTATGAATTTCAAGCATCTGTTGGAAATACTTGAAAGTGTTTTTGTCAAATTCGTTTAAATTACTTACATATCAAGTAAAGTGTTTTTTAAAATTTGTTCATAGGTTATTACATCTGCGAATAATGACATTTTATGAGGGGCTTTGAAATTTCAAGAAATATTTTTTTGTAAAATGCTTGCTGAGTAAGCAAAGTACCTCAAAAACTGGTAAAAAGCTAAGTATTTTCGATTGTGGTTTTAAGATGTGTAAATATTTTAATCAAGCTCTACTTTCAATAAATGTTCAGTCATGTCATTCAGTATAACATTTTTCAAATGTAACAAGTTCAAGTTTAACAATCTACATATCAGAAATTAAACACATTTTTATTTGATATAATGGAGAAAATGATCAACGTATTTATGTTTCGGATGCATTAACGAAGAGCGCTATGAGTCCTTTATCCGTAGACTGCAGGTGACACCTTATTAAAAAATCAGATAATGTTGAAAGATATATTTTGCTAAATGCGTAAACATAAATAACCATTCGCGAACAAAAACGTTTTGCAAATTAACTGACATTAGATATTTAAAAAATTAAAATATATATATGAAATTAGTGTGCTTTACCATGACCTTTGGCGTTTGATACATTTACGCCAATATTTCCACCAAGTTTATGTTTTTATTTCCTTCTCTTGGTAATATTTTCTATGTGAATTAGTTAGTCATTTCTTCTAGATATGGAAGGAGGCTGGCGATGGATTTTCTTCTTGCTCTTGATCTAGTATTGGCTTCTGTGGGAGTGTTTCTAATCAAATTCATGAGATGCCGTCGGTCGTGTAACCACCTTTTGCGCCAAGTAAAAAATTTAAAGAAAAGTAGTTAACCCTTTCGAAATACTATACTTACAGCATTTCTTTCTACTGCACTGTCGTCTAACGACATTTTCGATTACAACCCGTAGGCCCAAACCTTAGTGTAATCGTCTTCAGTTTTCTTATTTGGTACAGTAAAATTGTCGTTTTACCCTAAAAAAAATGGCCGCGGCTATTCCTCTTGCCCAGTGGTTTAGGGTCATTAGACAAGTGTAAAACCAAAAAGGCGTTACCCCATCCCCTGCCAAACAGCCGCCATCTTGAAAACAATAAAATTTGTTTTTTCTCGCGATTCATTGGTCGCACAGAAAAAGATATAATGGGGCAAAAAATGTTGGATATAAAATTTTACACATTTTTGATCCCTGTCGCGATACCGAGAAGTTGGTATTTCAAACGGTAGAAGGCGACAAAGTTACCAAAAATCAGTTTCCGCCATTCCAACTCTGTGGGGGTGTTTTTTTTCCGAAAATTGCGAATGTGAAAGTTGTAGTGCTTGAAAAAATATGCACCAATCTCTTTTAAAAAAGTGATTGATTTAAATAGTCTCCGAGTGACAGTCCTTCAAAGTCCGCGCAGCGTGGGAAATGTACGATATATTCCGGCGCAGCGAAGTAACCATTTCTCTTTTGCGAGATAAAATCGTCACGTCACTCAAGTAGTTTCAATGTGAATAGGTTTTCACAACCTACAGAAATTCTACACATTTTTGGTCATTGCCGCGATACCAAGAAACTGGTATAGGTAAAAAAAAAATAAAAATTATAAGAAAGGAATATACGAGCTCAGAATGATATCATTTGGCTCAGATCCGTAAAGCTCTTATATTTGCTGGTGTAATATTTATTATATAATACGATAATTGCAATTGTTTGTAAATTTTGCCACAGAAATTACCAAAATTCAACAAATTGGCAATAGCTTTACCATGTGCCATTTTTGTTAAAATAATACAGACACCCGACTGTCTATATGTTATTAAACAAAAAACAGCTTGTTTCACTTCAACTAAAATATGCTACTGTGAACGAAATATTTTGATGGTTTGGGCCAAATGAAATGAATCAGTAATTAATTTTAAAGTTAGTGTTTCCCGACTATTTTTTGTAATTTGTTATTGCTAAAGCTGTTATAATATTGCTAAAAACGTCTACAATTATGATGTAAGAATATTGACCAAAAACATTTTCTTTTGTGGGTACAAAATAAAGATACCTGAAAAATCTTAACTGGGCCAAATGATGTGATTCTGGGCTCGTACATTGAAAGTAATTTCTTTTTGCATAAACCCTAAGATATATTGCAGTTTACTCAGACACGTTTTCTTTTTTTTTGAGCTGTTCCTTCGTCTTGGTTTGGAGCCTCGGATACCACCGAGTAATTATCGACCATGATAGAAGTGTTGCTTGAATTTTTATTGAAAAAAGAGCGCACAACTTGTTATAAACGCAATGTGAATAATTCTTGGAAAAAATTCGTGAATACGGTTGCGAGTGCTGTTTTGGATTGTATTCTGATTAAAAATCGATAATAGGACGAACGATAATGGTTTTCTTCATGTTAACCAAATGGCAGACATGACATCTCTTTAGTTATAATAAGTGCGGGATATAAATAATTTACTGCTCTCTACTTCTCCACGCTGCGCGGACTTTGAAGGGTTGTCACTCGGAGACTATTTAAATCAATTACATTATTAAAAGAGATTCGTGTATATTTTTTCAAGCACTACAACTTTCACATTCGCAATTTTTGTAAAAAAAACCACCCGCACAGAGCTAGAATTCGGAAACCGATTTTTGGTAACTTTGTCGCCCTCTACCGTTTGAAATACCAACGGTATCGCAGTACGCATCAAAAACGTGTAGAATTTTATTTCCAACAGTTTTACTGTACTAATTATGCGTAAGTCAACCCAATGGAATTCCAGCTATCTTCGATGAGCAAAATAAAAAGCCACCACTGAATTCGTTTAGTCACAAGATCCACTAGAGCCTACAAGTACTACTTCATTTGAGAATTGTATTGAAGGCGATATTCTCATAATTGGAAGAACAACGGCAACATTTAAAGTTTGCTCATCTATTAACAACTTCACTCCTTTCTGCAGAAACCCTACCATTTTTATTTAGAAGTCCCACAAACTCGATTTGACTTTGGCTTACGTAAAACTTGTTGGTTTGATTCAAGCATGATTTAAATAAATTCATAGAAATAATACTATACTTTCGATTCGATACCGATGCGGCATCGCGCGCTGAATTGGTGTAGGATCGGTAGATGCTGTCGTCAGGCAGCTTCGGATCACGCTTGCGCTGAATTGGTGTAGGGTAGGTAAAAGAACCACCCGGAGTACTGTAGGAATTATAGGTAACTGTTGTACTGGCTATTATTTTAGATAATGTTATAGCCTGGCTATTTCTATACAACATTACAGTTGACTATTATTCATTGTTACTATTTAGCATTTGCCTTATTTTGTTACTGCAGCCCTCTTATCTCGAATTATCTTGCGATTAACAACCGAATTTCAGTTTATGAGTTCTCATTTCCAGCTGAATACTTTTGTTGTATAAATCCTCGTTGGCGCTCTCAGTATTTATATGCATTTTAGTAATTTTGTAAAGGACTGCACGCCGTCGTCACTATCTAGCTGGGTGGTCCCCAAATATGCTCATGTATAATTTAGAAGTAGCATATACGAGTATGTAAATGGCTATGTTTTTTTTAAAACGCAACATATAAACACTGCTCAGTATTCAAACAGACGAAATGCATATTAATTTTACCATGAATCTCTCTTGCACTGACTATTCAAATAATTCGCTAGTCGCTACATAATTATTATTAAGCTTGCAGCACATTAATCTGCAATGGTCGGATGATTATCGGCTAACTGCTTTAAAGAAGCATCAATAATATGCCATTAATGTACAAGCCGACATCCACAATTGTTGGATCAATAAATGCCCGAGGTAGATGATTGCGGTACGTTTTGCTAAATGATCGGAAAGAGCTTGCTCGAAGCTTAAACCTGCGAAAAGTCTTGAGCGGTTCGGAATGTGAATTACGAAAATTACCAAGCCAAAGGCGGTCGCCCTAAACGGTACAAGAAATAGGGCAAAATGTTTATGTTACAAGCCTCGTGATATGGATTATTTTAATATATACGACACTGTACAGCTTAGATAGACTCCTCGATAAGTATGCTTTTAGCTGTTCGGTTAAGCTATGGCTTTGAACAATGGGCATATAAAGCCAGCACTATGCATGAATTAGTGCATAGGGAGATTTATTGAGTGACTTCTAGCAAATTTGCTTTCTCTAATTAATAATCTATTTGAAAGAGACTGGGGCCAGACATATTGATTTTTGTCTTGATGGAATTACCCAAGGGTAAACGGCTAAACACGCGCTTTGTGGAATTGCCAACATCTTGTGCCATCTTGGCACTAACATGATATATTCCGGCTAATTAGTGGTGTTAAATGGCGCAATTCTCAACCCGTTCATTTGTACACCTACACAACCTCTTCGTCCGCACAAGTTCCACCACTGAATATATGATGACAACGCTTTGTAACTAGAACTCTGCAAATAGCCACTCAGTAAATATTCAGTGCTAGTCTATGGCTCAGTCTCACTCACTAACACCAAAATTAGGCCAGAGTTGTCTCGTTTGAAAGCAAAGCTCGACGTCCCCTAAAAATGATTGGGACGCACGCTGAGACAGCCCGAATTAAAGCCGGGGCTGTAGTAGGCCAAATTAGGACAGCTTAATTACAGGGATGTTTTGATTACGTGCGGGAGGCGTTCGGTAAAGGCACCGGGCGGAAACGATTTTTAAATCACGCCAGCATTTAAATGGAAATTTGGGGGGTAATCGAGTTGTGCGAAACAAAAGGAGGCACGCTCTAAAGGAGCCTTAAACCTCCGCGTTTAAGATAATCAGGCATAGCTGACACCACTGTCAACAGCATGTGGCCAACCAATGGGGGTAGAAATTGCAAGAGGTGGGCCTCTTTGAAGTCCCGAAAGAAATTAGTAGGTTTTCTGGGTCTGTAGAGTTACTAGACTATATCGGATAACATGCGTATTAAGTTCCTTGTTTCCATAAAAATATATTCGTTTCAATTCAAAATGTTTGTTAACAGTGTAATAACATTTATGGGTCATATATGAAGAGCGAAAAGGGATTTTAATGGAAGTCAGTATTTTCTCATTATTTCCAGGATTTAACCACACAATAAATTTAACTTCAAGCAGCAAATAAATTAGCTACATCTACACAAGTTATATACAATCACAAGAGTGAATCTAGCATTAAAGGTAGCCCATTTTTAGGTCAATTTGGCATGTGACACCCCATTGGCTTTTTAGTACGAGCGGGAGAGGGAGTCTTAAGGTTTCCAGTGGGGCAATTGACTTCAAGCAGAGAGATATTGTTCCGTGATATAGCGGTTTAGAAAAACGTGGCAGTTTTCCGAAATACATCTCAGCCCTCTGAAATTCCAATCTCGTCTCATTTGACCACCACGAAATTTCATATCGATACTCGGCGAGATATATTCACTTATAATACCATGAGTAGTCAAAGTTATGTCGACTATTTTTGTGGTGGTGTCACGAATGTCCATTGCGCTTGGGTACGATTAGGACGAGTGCGCTAGCACGAGTCCTAATCCCAAGCGCAATGGACATGAGTAGTGATACCACCGCAAAAATAATCTACTTAACTTTGACTAAGAATGGTATTCGAGGGACTATTTAATGAACCAAACTACTTATTTAAAATTAGTTTTCAGTAAATCTAGCAACAAACTACGCAATTTCTATAGTAACAGAACACTAATGTCGACTTTTTCTAATAAAAATCGCATTTGTTAAAAATAGTCACTTGAATACCTTCTAGGAAGATATATCCACTGATATTTTTTTGATTGGTCAAGAAAAGTCAGAATTCTGGATTTTCATTGGTCACTTTTTGACAGATGACAGGTGAATTGAATAGTCACAGAAATTCTTGTATCACGACGCAGCCTTCGAGAAATATATCATTGTCAGAGTGTGGATTAATGCTAATTAGTCGTTGCAAGTTCTTGAACTGCGGCTGTCTATTCTTTATTCGACAAGCCTACGCAGACATGGAAGGTCTTCCATCATACCGCGTGTAAAACACCACTAATTTGCCCGTTGATCGTCTTAAGGCTATTCATTTTGATTTTATTGGAACACGGTCGTTAAGTACCGCTTCCATTAGCGAGCCCGAAATTTTCGGCGAACTTTGGATATTTTCGCTCAGCGCCCGGTGACAGAGACTTTCCTTGATTTTCGCATCTTAACGTCGAGTAAATCGCTATAGTAAGCTAAGTTGAAGCTTTATTTATTGCATGTGTGATTTATCGCAAAATTTGAACATGTTACATGTATCTAAGGTTTTCTGCATGCTTAATTGTAGGGTGTATTGCCGTTAGAGGTGTAGTTTATTCTTTAGCCCGAGTATACCGATATTGTTTTCTCCTGTGTAATTTTTTCAAACGCCTGTTTGGAATTTTGCTGCGTACAATACGAAATATGATTTTATTCTAAAGAAAAGCAGGTTCTTAAGAGGCAATTAAAATGTGATACAAGCATGCTTCTTGCAAAATTTTTCTACTTTTCATATTTAACCAGTCGAAGTTAAACGATTTATATAAAATATGCAAGCATTTTCGTAAACCATACAAGGCATGCAGGCATTTTGGATTTTCTGAATACGTGTCACACTATCTGTATGAAAACAGTGATTGTATACAGGCGAACAATACGATTACGGCTATAGAACTAACGAATCACACAACATAATTTTAGTTCTAAAGTCTAAACAGTGTTGATGAGATATTTAAAAAAAACTGCATATGCTTGCCTAATGTATTCTGCAATTTGATCTCGGTGTCTATTGTCCACGAGTAATCCAAATTTTTTTATCTTGTAACGTGTAGGAATTTGAATATTATTAATAGCAATAGTTAGAAAGTCATTCAGTTCAGAGTAAACCTTACCAACTCCAAAAAGAACAACAGCAGATTTATTAAGGTTGAGAATGAGGGAATTCTTACTGGCAAATTAAAAACTTCTATTCGAATCATCATTTATGCGAGCAAGTGCTAAATTAATAGGTTTAAAAGAGTATACAATCGCATGTTATCACCATACTTGTCCATAATTTAGCAAAACTATCAAAATTTACTGTAAACTGCAAAGAAAATAAAGAGGGCCAAGTATAGTGCCTTGTGTCACACCCTTAGAAACAATCTGAAACAGAAGAAAAGCTTAGGAACCGTTTGAGTGTCTGATACCATTGTTTTTACACCCCTGGTCTTCCGTTCGTAAGAGAAATATGCGCTTTCTTGCAGTAAAATAAGTTCTTTAGAAACCTTATACGGTATGCCCAATGTATTTGGGGCTGACCATGTACATATTTTTCATTAGAGTATTGGTATATACATCAGGTGAAGCCCACGATGTAACAAAATTTTAATTCCGAACCTCTTCAGGTACAATTATTTTTACTATCGCGAGAGACCCCCTTGTTATTTCAGCGGACGAACCAGTCCCACCCCACTGAGCTAATCGACCCGTTATAAGAATTGTTGCAGGTCGTAAACGGAGTTTAGTCTGCAACAATGTATTTCCGTACGGTACTAAAGATACTAAATAAATGGGATGAAGTGCTGTACACTAACCATAAACTATTCATTATAAGTAAGTAGAACATTTACATATTACTTAATCTCGGGGCATATAAAAATGCAGATTTACTGCTGCTCATACTGTCCATACTTTTAAACAAAAATTATGCCACCTCATCAATTTAAACTTAGAAATAGATATTCTATACTAGACCAAGTTTATACAACAAATAATTTAAAAGAAAAATCAATGGAAGGAAAGAAATCATGCCCTACAATTTCTTCAGTACTTGATAATATTTGTACACTCTTGAACTATCCTTTCCAACAAGTATACTTAAATTACACATGATGGATGGGCATTTCAAAGTAAAACAAGAAAAAGCATTCTCAGAACCTTAAGAAATTAAAGAGGGAGTGCCGGCAGCAAATACATTAGTATCGATACTGTACATATAGTGCACATGTGATATCCCAACACCTGATAATAACCCGTTGGTAGATGTTATTCCTATGTTACTTTCAGAAATATATATCCTGCGATCAGATGAGCAAGATGGGAGATCGAACTAAATCAAACACGTGTGTTTGAAAATTTCTCCAGCCACTGGCCTTTGAATGCGGCGTCAGAAAAGATGACTACAGCACCGATTAGGCAAATTACGACGATCTGAGGATATATTAAGCTTTCAAGGCGCAGCCTATGTATGTAAAGTTCTGAATCTCGTCTCATCTATAAGTTCTACAAAATATCTTACCGACTGAAGTCCGTATATATTTAAAAACATCGCTTATCGTCTTGCTACGCGCTCTATAACAGCCTGCTATTGCCGTACGGTACCTCAATCTATCGTTTCGCAACCCTCCCGCATTCCGACGAAACTCTGGAGAAGCTTCCCCGTCAGTTTCTTCTGTACAACATACTTCCGTTTTCAAGCCACGAGCGTCATTTGCATGCTTACAAATCTCGCTACATAGTTTAAGATCTTCTATTGTTGGAAAGTTGCCACCAACCCCCCTTTTATTTCAGTCCCATCCTACTGAGCCACTGAGGAAATTTTCAGCTTGTTAAAAGTGGCAAACAGATATCCCTCTATAACACCTGCTATTACGTTATGTTAAAAGAAATGAGAATAATTTGACTACGCTTTAACTCTAGAAAAATGTCTGGCGGTATGGTCTGTATTATGGATCCCTACCAAACATAGTGATATTAATATTATTTCTAAAGTATCGACCGTGCATGCACTCTGGGTACGTGAGAAATAGTAACCTGCAAAGCTAGTATAGACAATACATCAAAAGATAATATGGAAGTAGTTTCCATCAATGTCGAAGTTCTTCACTTCCTAAATAATAGGTATCTAGTGAGTATCTCAAGAAAGTAAAACTTTTTAACCTACTTTACAGTCTCAGCAGAACAAGTAATATTGGAAGAACGTGTTTTTTATGTTTTCTCGAATGCTGGTATGAATTTCTTCGCCCGCCAAGCTTCTTGTTACTAGAGCAATGCGGGGAAGAGAACAGGGAAATAATCGTTGTATCTGGATATGTAGTGACGTATCTGAATTGCCTTATTGGTTCCATTTTTTTCACGGATCTACTAGTAGACTTGTGTATATAAACCATTTACGAGCTATAAACTTACTTGAAGTTCTGTTTGCGCACTGTTGTAATAGAGTAGAAATTAATTTTCGATCCATATCAAACAGCACAAGAATTTTACTGTGCGTTCCGTCATCATAACATTTAATTTCGATTCAATTCCCTTATTAGGGGCGCGAGCTTGTCCAAGCCTTGGACGTCTCCCTTTGCCTAACTGACACCCAGAGAGCATCGTTCGAGCCTTGGGGTTTCACAAAGTGTTGGCCGTCTCCGTTGGTCTACCTGGCGCCAAGAAATTTGCGTTCGAGCCGTAGCCTTATATGTTTTTCCTCCTGTCGAGCACTATTAATTACTGCATTACAACTGAGTACATGTGCATTACTTTGTAAAATATAATTGCGCATTAACGTCCATTGTTGAAAACATCATCGCCAATTTTGTATACAATATTGACACCGCATATATTTGGAATATTAAGGAACAGAACGCTTAATGGACCTAAATTTTAATGTGCTAATTGCTGACTTGCTGTTTGGCCCCCCCCCCCCCCCCCCCCCCCCCCCATGAATGCCATTTTTCTTACTCTGTACTGACGAACAGGGTCAAGGCCTTTGCCATAAACGCGAGAATTATATTTAATATCGAGTGAACAATAAGAAAAGGGGTGGCCAATGCGTAAGACTGTATTGTTGCCACTATCACTTTGTCGTCATCTTAGGGGTAAAACCACTATGTGGTATGAATCGACATCACCACTATACTTTTTTTGTGTAACAAAAAAATGTTCAAAGTACATTCATAGGAAACGAGAACACTTATCTCAGCTAAAGACTAAGTTTAGGGCTCAAACTCAAAAGCCACCACACCTTTACCCTTTTTAAAAAGAACAGTAGTACCAAGTATCAGAATAATTAATTGGGGATAGTTTAGAGCAGATAAATTTGCTATAGTTAGGTTACATAAAGCTGTAGAATGAAAAATTACGCCGTTCCAATTGCGACGTCGAAAGCAACATACAAAAGAGCTGGAAATATGTTAGGTCCATCTAATTTACTGCCGCAAAGCGAGCCTTTGTAGAGGCTACATTTGTAAAGCGCAAAAACACAGGCATCACGTGTTGTGGGTGTTTATGCGATTCAATAACCGTAAAGTTCGGTCCGAGACAAGGAACATTAAATGTGAGTTACAGGCTTCCAATATTTTTATGACTTCTCCAGGCAATTCAATAATTTTAGGTAAAGCCCACAATGTAAACTCATCCCAGGAAAAGGTACTTTGTTTACTTTTACTACCGCCGCTCTTATCGAAAAATCGAATGCCGGTGCGCCCTACTTTTATTGTTAGCGAATCAAAGGTTTCACTTTCATGCATTAAATGTAATCAAAATAAAATCAGCCGAGACTGAGGGTTGGCCATCGCTTTATTGTTATGCCCATCAGTGCAGGATCGAATCTACAAAAGTTGCTTTAATGGAAGAATGGGATATGTTGCTGTGCACGCCTATTATACTTTGATTTAAATAAGTAGAAGGAGTAATGCCATGCGACTTATAAATAAGTTTTGAGCAACCACGATCTTAGATTTCCCCTTCCGCATGTATAAAACCAATAAAACGAGTTGCGAGAGATAATTGAACTTCGTTTTTAAGATATTAAAAGCGACTGGAATGCTTATTCCTCAATAATCTAAATCTAATCCGTACTGTATTATTGCCCAGACTCAAGTTTCAATCGTCTATGGTTACAATTCTACAGTTTTAGCCTAAACTGTGCCTTGAACGGAAGTTTCATTAGCAGAATGGGAAACAGACAAATTACCAAGAGAGAAATTCCAATGCCAAAGCGCCATAGACACCATCGTACCAAACAAAGAATGGGTGATCACTAACTGTAACTGTGCTTGAGTCTTACCACCCAATGTGGCCATTTTAGTACTGGAAATGGGCGAAACACGAACGGAATCTACAAAAAAATATTTAAGACAATTATTCGTGTCTTTGAAAAAAAGAAAAATGGATAACACTATTGAATGAATCAGATGAGTGCAAAGTATTTGGTGATCTACATACAACTGCGCCTAACAACTAAAATTCTTTACAGGTGCGTTCATTAACAATATTTGCATTCGACCGAATATATTTAGTATAAACCCCGTATCCCAACTCAGCCCTGGAGATACGTCTCGTTCTCAGCGTGTAGATCAACGCCGATTGCTCGTAGGCCGTCTTTGAACTGCCGGTTTTCTTTATCCGACCATGCAAAGCAGGACTGAAAAATTTTTCGTCATATCGCGTGCAGAACAACGCCAAAGAACAAAACATTTTGAAACCAAAAGTCTAAAAGTTTATTACAAAAATAACAAATCGAAAAGCAACTGATTCTGATAACAACACTGTCAAAAATATGAAAGAGATGCCAGAGTTTGAACTTGAATCAATGTCTAATATCTGTTGTTCGGAAGGTAGCTAAATGACTGGGTCGCATCAACACTTCTCATGTTACTTAAGAAAGGCACACCAAGTGATTGCGGTAACTGAAGTAGCATCGCCTTAGTGCTCAGCATTTCAGTGGAAGGTTCAAGGCATAGTTACCCCCCGCCGGAAATACAAGATAAGGAAGTAAACCTTATTCCAAGAAACAGGAACAGGTGAACACATTAAATTGTCAGATAATAGAAAAAGCCCGAGACTACAATGTCTTTACTGATTGTGAAAAGGACGTTAACACCATATAATAGGAGGAACTATGGGAAACAGGAATTCCATCTCAGTTGGTTCACCTTCTTCAAAACCAAGTATCAAGCAGCGCAGCACCGTAATCGTAACCGATGCTGGAGTACCTACGTCAAGGCTGTAGATGATCATCCTTACTTTTAATATATACAGCTAATATATTATATCACAAGTGTTCGACGAAAAGGCAGGTGGTATGACAATCGGTAGAAGAATCATGAACCATCTCTGATATGCTGATTATACTATGATACTTACATCGGAACAACGAGAACTGGGGACAATCATGTGCAGATTAGTTTCCACCAAAAAACATAAGGTCTAAAATTAAATATAGACAAGACAAATTTGATGGTATCAAACCGATCAAACTTTATGTAGTGTTTCCGATGGAAATAGTATAGCATGTGTACACAAAATACGGTATCGTATAACGACAGTCAGCGACAATAAAGCTCACTTTGTATCTAATCAACACACCGGATCGACTTAGAAAGTCTCGCTGCTTTCGATATGTGGGTGTACAGACAAATACTTGGTATCCCGTTGATAAAATTTCCTTCAAAATTCACTCTTAACCCCATTTGCTGGCAATTTTAAACTCTGAACTCTCCGAAACAAAGGATACTTTAACTGCATGCAAACGCCGGCTAACGGTTTTCTACAAACCGGTAAACTGCCTACGTCTTGACACAAATTTAGCCGTTGGATTACGACCCGCTGTCTACATCTTCCAACAGCTATATACGTAGGTAATTGTGCGACAATTAGATATCCGCCTAAAGACACCCTCCTGGGTGTCCACTCAGCTAAATCAAAGTAGACTCGACAGCTTAATTAATTTAAAGATAAATTCGCACCATTAAATTGATTAACTATACCTGGCTCACCAAGGGGGTCGTGTTTGCTGTCAAAATAAGCGGATTTAAGTCAGCTATAACAGTAACTTTGGCAAACCCATGGAAAAACGTATAGTTAGATCTAATAAGACATAGCAAATTGACAGCTAATGAAACGCCCAACAATTGAAAATACCGGTTTTAGGGAGTTGAAATAGTCCAAGGATCGGCAGAAAAACTTAGACACGCTTTCTAGGCCAAGCCATTCCTGTTATCCTAAGCGCTACACGTCGAAGAACTATTTCTTTTAGCCTAAGCGCTTTGAAGATAAGCCCTCCAGGCCAAATTACTCCTATTCGTCTAAGAACTTTGACAGACTAGCTCTCCAAACTGAATGAAATCGTTCGTATAAGGGCTTGACAGCATGCTTTGTGCTTAAAAGTCCGTAAGTTTACCTAGAGAAGAGTAACATCTGCAGCGAACGCAGCAACTGTGCTCACCTCGAAGCTATTTCTTCACCGTGATGAAGAACCAAGTTTCGGCTCCACATTACTTCAGTCCAGGCCGAATCTCTTGTTTGCTGCGCAATAAGCACCTGCAGTACACTCGACGGTAACGAACCTTACAGGTCCGTCCAGGTTGAACTTCTCAACTGCCGATCTTACCCATCCTCCAGGATTTCCTACTGTTATTCATCCCCGCCACTGGGCGTCCATCCCGAAGCAGCCACCCAGGTTTTCCTATTTCTAGACCTTCCTTCTTGGTCGAGCGCCACTTCGAGCCCTTGCCAACCCCGAGCACAAAATTACAGCTTCACAGACAAACCAGAAGCAATCGCCGCCAGCGCCACATCATGCACCTTAATCACTAACTTAGTTTCTAATTATTGCACATCTATATTCCTATATCAGCTACATAAAATCATAATCAATCACGGCTGCAGCATTCTGATTAACCGCCATCCTCAAGAAGTCGAGTTATAAAAATAAATTGTGTTAACATATAAGCGAAGTCGGAAGGTTTGACCTAGCAAAATTCATAAATTATAATGTCAACATACCCTCTTAAAGGTTTAAAAATCATCGGACGAAGAAGAATCCATCCGCGATTTTGTTTAGTCTAGAAAATATTTTGATAATTTTTAATTTTTTATTGAAAAGTGGTTTCGCTGGAGTACTATCTTTACACGCTGTTAATGTTCAGCGGTTTACGTGCCTTTTCAAAATAGTACCGAAAATGAGAATGATATGGTGTTTTTGTCAAGCTTTTGATATAGTAGTAAAATCTTGGTTTTTAAAAAAAATTAGTGGTTGCACTGTTCGAACAATTTGAAAATTTAAATGCCGCTATGATATTTACGCCCAAGATGGAAAAGGGATAGGTACTTTCTTGTTCCATGCAGCTATTACTTCGTACATGCCGCGGGTTCGGGGGGGGGGAGAGAGATTTTTAGTTTTATACCGATCCCGTAGTTGCTCGTAAAGTATACGATTTCAAGCTAATCTCGCGATCGCTGTTATGAAACAGGCTAGTTGTTTTTAGAGGTTGTAAGAAACGAAACCGACCGAACGTACCTTTCTGGTCGGGGCTCCAATATCGTGATACGCTGGCAGATGGAAGTTAAATTGACGGATATCAAAACAAATCACTTGTTACCGGGTTAATGAAAAACTTTCGCAGTGCTTAATCTCTTGGGGTTCTAATTTCGCCATTTGAAGTACCGTCTAACCCCACAGATTAACTTTTGTAGGTCTTGATTCCTTCTCACCGTGGGTAGAATTTCAACGCTTGGCAAAACTTTTCGAAGAGTAGACCAGATCTGCTGTCGAACTTCGTGGGCTTCACTTAACGGACAGAACTTGTGAGGTTTTCCTCATATGATAGGCTAAATGCTATTTGGACACATGGGATGGATTGCGGCTAATCCATCAAAATTACACTGCTTTAGATTGTATCATCGTGACGTACCCTTTCGGTATTCTCCCCGTAACCATAGTTGCTCATAGGCTGCCCAATACTACTCGTGAAAATCTGTTTTTCTTGTAATACTGTGTGTTGAATATGTATAACCTATCAAGTTTTATTTTGTGAATTTTCATTGTCAAGCAGTTTATTTTACAGGTTTTATAAGAGCACAAGTAGATGAAGGTAATACAAGTTCATCCAGCAGCTAAGACTCCATCACTCCTGACGCTGGTCTTAATCTCCATTAACACAGTATTGATCCATCTCAATCACCTTTGCATTTCTATGTAATAAAAGTGGTTTTGAACAATTTTTTAAACTATGTTATTGCTCTTTTTTATAAACCTTGTAATCATTCTCATGCAATTTTGCGCTTGGGTAAGAGTTAATCGGAAGGTTTATAGAAGTATGTACATTGTATGAACAACAGTTGTGGACTCTTCTCTGTGGTTCTGTTTTAGTACATCAATTTTAAACATTTTACAGAGCACGCAAAATTCTGAATAATTAACATCCATTAACCTTCTCGAAAAGGTTTTTATGTTTAACATTTCAAAATGCTTTTGTAAAAAAGAATTACAGCATTTGTCGTCTTTTGCTACCTCCGCGTATCGAACAAAGCATCACAAATGAATTACGAGCATTTTAGCAACATGGCGTTTTATTACGCACTTTAAAACTACAAAATAATTAATTACAGGTAGCTCTTTAACCTGAAACCATATTTAAAAAAATATTTAAGAGCTGAATTAATTTTTTTTTAATTTTGATAATGTAACGTACTAATGAAAATATACTCGTAGCCCTTGAAACACGCCCTAGAATTTCTTGGAAAATTGCAAGTTTTGAAACGCAATTTCCTGTTAGCTATGCATCGGTAATTTTCTTGACAGCAGAAAGAAGCTGTTAGTATCGGTGGTCGATGTTGTCGGACAGTGTCAAAACCGATCGACCTAATTATGTTCCCGATATTACGTGACAGTTATAGCCACCCATCACGGGGACATCTTGATTTATCGAAGGGTTCGCAAGATAAGTCGTCTCGTGGTATTTATAGCGACAGGTCCTCGAGTAATATCCGTCATATCCAGCGGCCCTCGGCCCTATCGCTATTGTTATCGGTCTGTTATTACATTTGGGTGTTTCACCTCCAATTTCTTCTGAACGGCGCCATCAATAATTCATAACAAATCTGAGCCATATCCGCGCGGCCTGCATAAACGGATGCGCGCTCAAACATTTCTCTAACAAACTGCAAACAGAAGTTGCGAATTCAATTATGGGAACTTTTATTCGGGACATTTTTGCTTACAATTTATCGACAGGCGATAAATCTTATCCATCCGACTTGCGCGGCTCGAGCATTGTCGCCTCGTCAATTCACTTGCCGCACAGAACGTGTCAAGTATCTGTACTGCCATGGAATTCGGCGCAAGAACGCTGCTTTGCTCGGAAATCTTCCTGCTTGAAGTAAATGCAAATGCGGCTCATGTTCAAGTGAGAACGCCCTATGACAACTCATCGAAAAGCAGCGCGAGGGTTCGAGCAAAGGGCGAAATTAGTTTTAGTCTAATTTCTTCGTCGTTGTAGCTCATAGTTGCCATATACAAGTTACAGTTGCCTTGAATATTAACTTTTTATGATATTCCGACTTTCTCTACATTGGTGTCACCATCAATATCTAGTGTGGCTAAATCAGTATAAGTCGAAGATTAAATTCGAAAAAGCGCTGATATCGGACAAGTGTGGGGTTGCTAGAACCCTATTGGGGGTATCTTCAGGTGGCGGATAGGAGAACGTCTACTAAATATGGTTGGCACCGGGGAAATAAAACTCCCGGGGCGGACCAAAATCATGCAACTATTCTGTGGAAAATTAATAATATGGCACCAACAGCTGGTTGTTGGCAACAGATAGATCAGTAGTTCATAATAGCGAAGATCAAGGAAATCGGTACAACACGATGACCCACATCTGCATACGCCCTTTGAACTAGGAAAACTTGAAACCGTTAGATTATTAATCCCAATAGAATAGTATATCACTATACCCCGAGGTGAAGGAATGAAGAGAGAAGGAGTTAACACTTGAATGCACATTACCTCCATCTCCAAAGTCTTTAGAACTTCATTAGAAAATGGTCAGCATTATATCAAAATCAATGCTGAGCTTATTTAGTAGGCTAGTGACACTGTGTTGCCTGAAGGGAGTATAAGTGCATGTAATAGTTTATTACATACCGAGGTGGAAAGTGTTTCATTACTGTCGAGAGATTAAGTAGTTAACCAACACGCGAAGCGTCGAGGTCAACTTTATCTCGAGACAGGAATGAAACTATTTTATTCACAACCACTTTATTGTAAACAATAATTGGAACTCGACAGGTTGTGACGCGCATGAATGGATGAACGAGATTTCTAGTGTCCCTTGCTAGACAGCGGCAGGCAATTGATTACTTTCCAAACGCTGCCACGGCAACCACTTTTCCGACCAGTAGGAATGTTTAAAATTGGTAATAGCTCATTTTACAACTTTTTAAAAGTCAGTAATGATCATGTTACATACATGGTTGCAAATAAACAAAATTTAAAACACAAGCCTGGAATATAAGCTTAACCTTAACGCTCACCTACATTACCATAAGCATAATTTTCATACACAATAAATTCTTGTTTCAGTTTAACGTGGTTACTAACGAATTAACGACATCTGTAAATGAGCTGAACCGCGAGAGTTAGATTATAGTTCATTAAACATTACGTCTTCTCCAAAATCTTACATAGTGTGGAATCCTGGACCATGACAGACAGAAAAATAGGAACGTCTAATATAAGAATCTATAGAAGAAGCTTGGAAGATCCTGGTCAATCATGTTTCCAATAAAAAGTTAAAAGCGGAATAGGAGGTCCACCACGAATAAAAACGATGATCAATCAAGCACAGACAGTTGGAACATCTCAGCCACGTGATGAAGAAACTCATCAATCAAGAAGGAGTATAAGGAGGAAAATACAGTGGTAGAAGAAGGATCTCCAATATTAAAGAATGATTTGAGACTACCTTTACTAAAACACGAGCATCGTATCACACATTAGATAACCAAAATCCCGACTGGATAAGGCATTAGTGGAAAAAGACTTGATTTTTTAGTAGTTGAGCCATATTAATTTGAATTTGTCTACTTTGGATTTCAATAATTGTATCTTCAGTGTCATGCATATATATTTGTTTTGTGATGTTATATCATTTGCTTTTTCTCCCTAGACATCGGAGCCACTTGCTCACAATCAGGGATCTTGCTCTGTCCATCTTCAATAGCTTCTTTTTGTGCTTAACTTTGACTATTCAATGCTTCTGTTTCAAAATAAGCCGTATCTATTGCTGTTAAGATTGCTTCAAAATTAAATACCCTCATATTACTTATTGGTACGTTCTGTTTCGGTTGGGTCTGGATGCTGCTGGGACAGCGCGGGACAGTTCAGTTTCAGGGTTTAATTTGGTAGTTTAATTTTTGTGGTTGATCAGCAAGTAAGAAAGTACTGAGAAGCATTGAAGGTGTCACTATCGGAGATCGAATAAGAAGTGGTGAGGAACGAAAAGAGTTTGAAGTACGGGATACTGGAAAAACCACGTCGATAGGGTGGACCGAGGGTGCTTAACTGAAGGCCAAGTAAGGACGAAAACAGAGATTAATAGGATATAGTATAAAGAAAAAAAGGAAGAAAAAGATCGGCAAGCGTCTATTTTTGAAGTTGACCAGGATCAGTCAAGTTCTCAAATCGCAGGCGCCAAGTTTAGAATTCCGAAATCTCGTTTTGAAGTTTCGTAACGATCTCTGGTCACATTTGAAGGAATCACTACCATTCGTTTACGCATTGTACATCAATCTATCGCTTCACAACCTTCCGGCATTCTGACAAGCCTAGACCAAACTGGATATATGCTAAATGCTCGTGGAAAATATTTGAACTGCAATTGTCCATTCTTCAAACAAAGCTCTGGTGAAGTTTTTCCTTGAATCGCGTGTAAGATTAACGCAACTTTCTTTATCGACACTTTGGAGAAGCTCACTAATTTTTCTCCTATGTGCGTAGCCCGCCTCCATCTCCTAACTTTGGCGAAGATCAGTACGATCGGGGCATGTAATTTCCTTTGATTTTTGGCATTTCGCCGTTGATCAGGGTGCATGCAGCTAATTCTCATTTATGTTGGTTATCTTGCGTTTCATGCGTCAATTTGAGTGTCTTATGTACCTAAGAAAGGATTTTTGTATCTGTAAATTACCGCTCATTTTATTATGTATTAGCAGATAAGTTGCATGTTGTGAAACCAATTTCGAGGCATATTCCGTTAGTAGTGTAGTAACACCTTTAACGCGTTGCACCAGTATGTCAATATTATTTTATCTTGTGGAATTATTATGACAAGTTCGTCGACTAGCGTTGCAATAAATCTTTCCTGCGGTTACAGCTACAAAGCTTCCCCGCCTGAAGGAAATATATAAATGTTACCTTAATAGAGTTACTAGAAATTTTCTCTTATTTTCATTTGTAAAGCGCAGTGCAATTTTTTGTTTTGCAGCTCAAAAGGCATTCGTAAAGGTTCAAAACTGAGATAAGATTTAAAAGTCGAAGATGAACACCGTATACCAGGGGTGTTTATGATGGGACCTATAGCTTCAATCAATGACAAAATTATTTGTCTATACATTCCTCTCGAATTCCGTTGTAAAATTATTTTTTGAGCGAATACCTGATCTTATTTCAGTTTAACTTGCCTCCTTCCAATCAGCTACTGAACACCCATTAAACTTGTTACATGTTGCAATCGAAGATTTACCGATAACATTGTGACGTTTCGCGTGCCTCCAAATTGTTTTAGAACGTTTTAATCGCCATTATCAATTTGTAGGCGCTACCACAGTTACAAGAATTCGCGAAGCGCTAACATTTGGGGCCACACGTAGAGTAAGAAAAACGAAAAATTTCCGACAGAGATGTTGCTGATTGTCCGATAAGAGTCCAGGTGTAAAATCGAAGAGTTGCGCAAGTACACCATGTCGCTCGATCTGCGCATCTTTACTTTCCGTCTTCACCGAAGTATCACGTGTATCCTCTTTTAGATTTCTCTAGGTAAACGTGGAAGGAGGTCCCGAAGCATATAAACGAGCAATGTCCCCGCTCAGTCCTGAGGTAGATCTAACCCATTCCTTTCAGAATCCAGACCAGAACCTGAGCCTCAGCCGGTGAACAAACTTGGGGCCTTGGGGCTAAGCGGCTTCAACAGTTACCTCCAGACCAGATAGCTCTCCGTTAAACCCAGAATCCTGTTCTGAACTACCTATCCGTTCTAGTGCTTGTATGTTCTACTCCCGATTTACATCTGAGAAGTTGAACTGCCTGAATCGCCCTTAAACCTGACCTGAAACCTCCATTGTCTGTGTTAGTCGAATTTCCGAAAAGCGATCCTGTACATTAAAACACCCTGTCCTTTTAATCTTTGGATTGGAACAACATCGTGCTGCTCAGATTAGCCCCAGACCTACTCTGTCCTGTGAATCTTAGAACGTTTTGTAACAACATCGAGCTTTCCGGTCGGAAATCGTATATTTTATTTTGTAATATAGTAACATAAACACGTGTATAATGTTGACTCGACTTTCTTACTTCAGCTGTTGACAAGCTTGGACCATAGCTACCCGCGAGAGGTAATTAATAAAGCAAAATAATCAAGCTTGATTTTGAGCATAAAATTAAAAAGTTAGTATAATTACGAAACGTTACATGTCATCCATCACTATTAAATGTACTTGTATTAAAATGGGTGTTTCTTTTTCGTTTACACCTTTTTGATGTTATAAAATGTATTTTCGATTTGAGTTTAAAAAAATTCCATTTATTGTCTTTAGATCCTTATTCCGTATATAATTGTTGTTTTCTATTTTAATAACCTTTAATATAATCACTATACTACTTTCTTCGTTGAACCTGCATTTACTGTAGTAATCTTGTACTTGAAGTAAATGCAAATTTGGCTCATATGTAGAAGTGAAAATGGCCCGATGGCAATTCCTTGACATGCTACTTGAGGAGGTTTCGAGCAAGCACCGAAATTAAAATCCACAAAATTCTTCTATATCTGCGCTTGGAGAAAACACGCAGCTAAGCACCACTAAGCTGCCGCAAAATAAATTAACATTACAGCACGCTGGAATCCGAATCCGGGGAACAAAGAATCGCAAATATTTTCGGGCCACAGGCTGTGAAAAAATCACGAAGGAAGCAATAAGGTCACTCCGTAATACGCTCCTTCGCGAAACAATAACTGTAACTCCGGCAGCAAATTGCAAATGTAATTCTTCCAGGATATATTTGATTCTCGCTGCCGCAAAAATAAATTTTAATTTTTATTTCGTGGTCTTGCGAGATTTCCGCTACCTTGCGCTCGTTTCGCCTTGTTATTTTTACGAACAGGCTTTAAGGCGCGACGTTTACTCCCGAAAATTGGATTTAAATTACTCGGATTATTTTTTATTAGATTTTATAGAGGCAAAAACTTCACAACATTGTTGTCATATTTGAGTTGCTAATCATACCCCAAATCCCTCAAATTAAATATCGGGGCGCTACTATTCACCATCCCTTTCTAAAGATTATTCAACAATAGGGCATTACCTCTTCCCCTTTAGAAGCTTAAAAGGTGATCGGCAAAGGAGCTCAGATTTTATAGCATCTCTAAACACCTGTTCAGATTTCATTATTATCACAATTGAAAAGCGAATAGACCCTGATTCAGTCCGGAGAGTCTTGAAGGAAGAGAATACTCTGGTATGGAGTTTAGTAAACAAAGCTTGCTTCCGAAAAGGAAAATCGAATAACGCTTTAGTTGCGAAGTTTACGATTTAGCATCTCTGGAATGAGCAAGGATGAGAATGAGGGTTGTGACTCCGCATACAAGTCAGGGAACAATAGGAGCATACATGAAGCGGTTTAGTTAGAAGCTGGAAGTTTTAGGTAAAGGCTAAATTAATAGTTACTAGTCACATGCTTTTGTAGCAGCACCATCGAATAAATAACTATATTCTATTATCCCGATACGTTAGTAAATAGGTGTGACACAGTAGAGAAGCAGTAGAGTAAATCAGCCTTGTTCCTAGTGACGTGAGAGTAAAAACGACATTTTTAATTACGTTTGACTAGGTACACCTTGTATACCTCATGTTCTTGGAAATTGTGTTTCTTGCTGTGGTTTCCCGTATCACTTCGTAGAGCCTGTGATCGTATAGACGTGTATAGAGTATGTATCTTGTTACTAATCTGCAGTCCACCACTTCTCACATACTAGTAACCAGAGTATTAACGCCTCCACCGCCAAGGTTCGAACCTGAGATCGGGGGCTCTTAACAACTGTGCCGGCGAGCTTCTAATAAAATATCAAATAAATTGAAATTCCCTACGTAGTACAATAATTTACATTAATTGTACCCTAGATTACAACATATATACCAGGAATAAACCATTAAGAGCACTTGCAAATTGGAAATCGGAAGTCGAAAATAAATGCAATTAGATTGAAAGTATAGTAATGTGGAGAAAGAAGAAAAACAAGAAGGAATGGAAGATGCTGAATGGAAACCTCTGTTGAATAAGCTGTTAGGATAAATTGCAAGCAGATATAAGTGCAGTGGCCTTTGATTATCAAACCGTACGCCATAAGATTCTACCTTAGTTGCAACGCTGATGAGTTAGTATTTCATCTTTTAGGGTGGCTCAAATTTTGTATGGTGCTCATACTTATTTCGGCAAGCATCCTTGGGGATCCTGCCACTAGATATATCAATTGTGCAACTACGTACATGCGATCGAAGGAAGCTTCGAGTCAAAAACTAGTCGGAATGTTTGCAGTGCTTCCGAATATCATTTTGTTACAATGCTCCAATGTTGGACTCAATGTTATCGATGGTTTGATCCCATTTACTGTGTGTCAATTTATGCTTTTATGCAATAGGCTGTGCGTTATAATTGGTGTTGATTATTAAAAGTCTATTTAATTTTACTGGATGATATTTTATTTGTGTATTCAAGCTACGACCCTACATGAATCTGCTGATGTTCTTACAAAGCTTACAAGGTAGCTGGTGATTTGTTTTGGTAGCTAGATTTGTTTTTTTTGTGTTTAACGACAGGAGGCTAACATTTTGTTCTTTCATAAAGATTGTATTTGACCCTAAGGATCGCTACCTAGTCCTTATTCAAGCCATTTGTTCTGCCGACAGTTATAGCTAGCTAGGGCTGTGCCTACCCCTCGTTTAAGTGTTGTTCACCACATAACATAGAGTAAATACCGAAGAATAACATAGTCTTATCTGGAAGAAGAATAATAGTTAGCAACAACTGAATACTATGTCCAAGATACACAAGAAGAACAAGGAGAACGAACAGGGGCAAATGTTAAGTAAATGAAAGCATACCTTTAGAATTGCTAATATAACCTGAAAGTAGCTCCAAGTAACAAGGCCGAACGATTGGATACCAAATTTCATTGACGAAGAAAACTGTAGCACTTAGATGCTATAAATAGAAACTCAGTACAAGCTTGTCTTCTCCAGCAATGTAAAACATAAAATAACTAAACTTCTTGGACAATAAAGGAATATACAGACACAACAAAATGCATACGTCGTGCTACCTTTAAGACAAAGCAAGTGAAGTTGAAGGTAGTGTTAAATATTTAAAGAAAATTAAATGGGAGAGCGTTTTCTTTCCGACGATGGCGATTCGATTATTTACATTTTCTTATCCCTTTCTCTGATAGTTTTTCTGGTAGATAAAACATTTACTAATTTATTATTACTGTTTACCACCCTTGTGTCACTTACGGCATTATCTTCCGCCGAGTATCCAACTTCCCAGACAAAACCGCATTTATTTAGTTCTATTCACGTCTCGTTGGTGTATCGGAGAACATCACTTTCGTTTTATACTGGATAACGAAAGCACCTTATTGGCCATTGCTTCTTTTTGAATCTGTCCTTGATGCTCTCTGCCACGTCGAGGTACACCTATTATACAGCTTTATCGAGTCCGCATCCAGGCCAAAGTATTCCAGCCCGGAAAGTGCTGGAATCTTTATCGACACCTGTGAATTCGTTGTCGTCAACCGGAAACATGCGTTCAACCCCGGAAGTCAGCTGTAGGAGAAGAGAAGCGATGGCTTCTCTTCTACCGTCGACTTTGGAATTTCAGCATTAAACTAAGTCAATGTACTCTACTGTTTTAATAATGTATGTGTGTATTGGCCGTTTGTACTAAATATTAGTACTTAATCTGCGTGTTGAAACAGGAACTTGCCCTGTTTGGTTTGAAGTTAGTTCAGGCTTTGGTGGTCAAAACTACGGGAAAGTTATGACTTTTTGCTCAGTTTTTACCGAACTCAAAATAAAACCAGTATATTAATGCCAGAACTTAGCATCTCAGCTGAGTTTATTAGTAATAACATATCGATTTACCGCCTCTTGAAATATCCGTTTGGTGTCCTATGTGTTTACAGATTTACTTAGTTTTAAAATAGAGCCAATGACTTGGCACAACCGGAATTGAGAGCTAATCAATCTCGCGCTTTGCATGTGAAGTGTTAGCTTCGTTCGCCGGAAGTAGTTGCGTTTTAGCGCTGGAAGCTCGTTGACATTGTCCGGGGAAGTGATTTTGTTTGCGGGCTCGAAGCCTCGCCGGGGTTTGGTTTTCTGTGGAAGTCTGATACCACGCCAGTCAAGGTGAAATCCCTATGTGCCTTAGGGAACACGACGAAAACGTTGAAATAGTGACCTGTAAGCTGTGCCAAGGGGCGCAGTCGAGGCCCAAGAATCTACTTGGGTCTTATTATTTTGCTGCAGGTGTGTAGTTTAATACTACAATAAGTGGCACAAGAAGATGGCTTTAAAGGAATCATATAATGCCAAGCGCATTTTGACACGCTCCTCTTGTGTTGGAGTGCAGTGAACTTGAGCACATTCGGTAAACTGGAGCATGTTCGCTGTTTAATATAAATGCGTATTAGATATACTTCTTTTGCCGATGATTTAATATTGTTGCCCAAACATATGCGGGCCATTCTTTATGCTGCGTTTTGTTCATGGTTATGTAAACAATTTGGCTTTGATTTGAGAAGAGTTTGAGAGCTAATATTTTCAGCTTAGCTCGAGTTCAGGTCAACCTCTGATTTATATTAACAATGAATGTCTTTAAGCACGACTAGGGTAAAGGTACGAGAGATCTCATTGCCATTGAGCTAGCTAGCAATAAAAGAGGGCAAAATAATTTATAAAAACGGAGCAGATACGAAACGAACCGTTGAAATTTATCTCCACAGCAGTTGGACTCGAACTGCTGCATAGCTGCATCATTACAATTTTTACCTTAAAATAGTGGGGCACAACTAGGCACCCTGAAAGTCCCGTTACAATTTGGAGCACTAACAAAAAGGACTTATTTAACGATTCGTTATGGTTTTATGCTTAACGAAAGAGCCCCTTACGGTCTCGTTACAATGTGTAAAGTACCTTAAGAAGCGGTGGCTTCACGGACTTAAATTTTAAGAGCATTTTCGTCTGGCGTGCGTAGATCGTTGTATGTAATGAGTGGCTGTTTATCGTTAGGCCATCAAAGCTCAGTTCCATAGTCTGTACCCCATGTGACGTCACGCCTCCTGGTAAAGATAATTTATTGCAGGTTTTGGCATTTGCAGCTGTGCCTACTTTTTTTTAGAATACGGGAAAACCTTTATAGGCACTGGAATCTGGTGTCTTGCACCAGCACCAGTAGTGCCGGATTCTTACCGGCCAAAAACCCCTATTTCTTCAAACCAAAGTTCGGAACCGCTGAATTGCAGAGCATCGAAACAGTCAGTGGACTGTCTGCTTTTATCTTGTTACTCCCTTGCTTGCCTTTCTCTTTCTTCTGCCTCTTTCTTTCGCATTACATTTTTAATGTATGGGTGTATCAATTGCCATGTCTCGTTCCTAGATGTCATTTTTTCGACTAAGTTTGCCATGCTCAACCTTTTCCCCAATCTGATCTCCATGTCGATTCTAGGAATTTCCCATCTTTGACACTGGAATAAGGTGTGACTGGTCGTGTCTACGTTGTCACAGTACATACAAAGGTCATTTTCGTCTTTACCAATCCGTTTGGTACATGTCTTGTACGAGCCATGACCCGTTAACGCCTTTGTAAGGTAATAGTTCAGGTTTCTGTGCTTGCACTCCATCCACCTGGTAATGTTCGGGATGAGTTCCTTTGTCCATTGGGCAACCGTAACTGTCTGTTCCATTCATCTTGCCACGTCCTCAATGAGGACTCCCTTTCTTCCTTTTTGGCTTCTTTTGTTAACCCGTCCGCCCTTTCATATAATCGCATCCTCTCATCCACAATTTCTTCTATGTGCACAGTCCCTGTTATTATTGTGAGGGCCTTTCCGGACACTGTTCGATTAGCACTGGCTACACGTAATAGCATTTTTCTTTGAGTTTTAATTAGCATGTTTCTGTAAAGTGCCACCCTGACAGCCCCGTGCCAGATAGGTGCGCCTACTGCACTACTGCACTTATGACCTCTCTTTTTCTACTAGTCGGGCCTCCGATGTTTGGCATTATTCTAGCCAGCGCTGCTACCCTCGTTTCCGCTTTCTGCATCGAGTTCCTTATATGTTCGCCCCACCATCCTCCTTCGCTTATGATGATTCCTAAGTAGCGAACCGATTTTCTAGACCTGACAATAACCCCCATTCTGTCAAAAACGATGCGTTGCTTGTTCCTAGGTCCTTTAATGATGACTACCTCAGTTTTGTTGGGTGCCAACTCCAATTCCTTTTCCCGCATCCAATTTTTCGTTATTCTTATGGCATCGTTTGCTCTTCTCATTAGGGTGTCTGTTTTGTCAGAAGCTACCACTAATGCCAGGTCGTCTGCAAAACCAAAGGCTCGTACCCCATCTGGCCACTCCTGCCTCAGGATACCATCGTACACGATACTCCACAGAGTGGAACCGATCACAGATCCCTGGGGAACCCTTGCTGTCACTTCTAGTTTTTCGTACTTCGAAAGTTGCAGCTTTCTCTCCTTTAGGTAGCTTCCTATGATCTCCTGTAGGTACTGCGATATTTGCTTACGCTGGAGCTCTTCCATTATTGTCTGCCATGATATGGAGTTAAAGGCGTTTTTGACGTCTAAGGTGATGAGCGCACCCCATTGTGCTATCTCTTGCCGCCTGCAAGACTTTATTTACCGCATATAGCGTGCATTTGCCTTTGCGGGAACCATAGGGATGGTTGGATATTCCACCTCCTGTTTCCGCTATTTCTGTCTCTAGTCTCGCCTGCAGCTGTGCCTACTGCGGACAGTATTTGTGAGTGGAATAACTTATTTTCCGATAGAACCTTTCCATTACGGAGCAGCATCACCAACAGACCCCGTAGCTGCTTGAGTATCAAGATCAAACCCTGCACTTTTACTTTAGGACCTACACTTTCCCACTGGCTAGTTATGCAACCTTTAAACCTATTGCAGGTCGTAAACGGGGATTCGCCGGTAACAACAGTATCTAGCCTAATATGTTGAAAGAGGTGTGAATATGTAGAAGTTATGCGAACTATTAATAACCCTGTAATATATAGCCAATTTGTACAATTCTGTATCATGTATATTTAAATTCGAATGTCATTTAAGTCATAAGTCGGGCGTATACTGTTGTGCGTGTGCGTTTACTTGAATAGTGACGCAAAAAGCATTAGTCAGTGTGGGAGTGTTAAATCGTCCTTCGCACTGGTAATATTGGAATAGAGCAAAAAATTGGCTTTTAGTGCAAAATTCTGCGGAAAAGCTGCGACATCCAAGACTTGGTGCTTTCAAAAGGTCCAAAAGTAGTCAGCAAGTTCAGAGGACAACAAATTAAAATACCAGTCGATAGCAACTTTATCGTAAAGGGAAAACAATTTTAGAGTGCGGTGCTCGTCGTCCAGCAAAGATAAGGTACCCTCCATAGCTAGGAAATTTGTATATTGCGTAATTGCACGTAGTTAATAAAGGTTGGTGCTATCTTAGTTTTAAATTAGTGCCATTAAGAGAAATTGCCACTTATTTCGTTATCTCGCGTGCCACCCCAGGGATTTTTTGAGTAGCTATTCAAAATTCTTGGCAACCTGTAACGTCAAACGTCATCATAAATCCCGGTATCCGATTTCTTGGCCAAGCGCGGCAAAATAGCGAGAGCCTGAGCCGGAATTCAAGTAGGGCCGGCTTCAGTGCGATTTAAAATTTTGCATATAAGGCACTTCGGCGAATTTGCTTTATAAAACGGTTAATTTTAAATGTATGTTGTGCATAGTGGTGATACTTGTTATTTTAAGTGGCAAATGCGAGTGGAATCTTGCTTTACCGCCCGTAGTTTTTTATGTTATTAATTAACATTCCTTAGGTCGTCAATGGCCTATCATTTTATTGAAGTAGGGCTTTCTAGTACATAGTTTTAAGGTCAATTGCTGGGGCATTGTTGTACTGATATTTCCTTACCACGAACTGAGGTAAAGGTTAGAAGGCTCTTGTTATGAACTGAGCTAGTTGGCAAAAATGGGGCAATTTGTTATTCCAATAGTAAGACTCCCGACCGGCTTTCTTTGAATACTACTTTTAGCGGTGGGTACTAATGACGGCAGGACTAAAAAGCCGTATTACAACTTTTATTAATTGCGCATGACAATTGCGTCAAAATTAAAAAATAATCACAAATTATTAAAACGCGTAAACCATGATTCACAGATCAGAGAGTGTGTGGAATATTAGATGCAGCGAAAACAAGGAAAAGGGATACACATTGTTTCAACGAAGATAAGCTCGCATAACTGAGTTGCTGATTATGTAAACACAAATTTAAGATATAAGAGTAGTGACTTTATCTAAAATAGAGGGTTGAATTTTACAAACATAATATTCGGTGTTATTCGACGTCGGATGGGAAATGACAAAACTGAAGAACACCTTTTACGGGAATATTAAAATTAATACGGCATTCAAGCCCAGAATAAATGTGCTGTGTTTCGAAAGGTTAAACCTGTTATGACTGATATTAATAGCAAAGACGAGAGAACGGCATCACGCAATGTACTTCTCGAGGCATAATTGTAGCTATCAAACGTAATCTGACACAGAATGTTAATTATTTCAATAATTTTTCTCGAGTTCAGAGAGTAACGCTGTCTCTTGAACAAGGCTTCCCTTGTGTATACCGGAAAAGCACGTCATTTTCAGCTGAATTATTTGTTGGACCCTTGGTTATACGATGAGTTTTCCTAAAATCTAAATAGCTTCCATGTGTCAGTTTTCTTATTTCAAGTTTTGCAATGAAAGGTTTTTACAGCTTGCAATAACGGGAGCATCCCAGTGGTCATTTGTTCCTGCACCAAGGCAAATTTCCAATTTCAGTTTTATGGTCCCAGCTGTAAACAAGGAGCGGAGCGGTGCAAGACATTAGTCCGCTAATAGCAATTGCCCGACAGTAAGGGATTTATTTCTTCATTAATCTGCAATTAGTCCGCCAGGGCCGCATGAAGTTATATAACGCATGAACCGCCCAAAACAAATCGATTTCGCACTTCACCAAAACGTATTAATCTTAAGCGGTGTTTGTGTCATGCCTACACCGCAAACATTCTGTTCGAGAAGGGCGCAAGATAATTTTATCCCCAGTTGCTCGCGTTCCTCGGAGGTTTGTCGCTGTCGGATCGCTTTTTTAGTTCATGATGTCTTGTATCTTTGATTCGGTAACTGATAAGTCTAGTGCTTTGACAACTCGGCGTTTTGAGTCAGTTGGCGTTGAATATCGATTGAGCGTTTAGCTTTCATCAGGTTTGCGGTTGCTTCGTGTTCGCAGTCATTCCGAAATATTGGAAATTGTGTTTTCCGGTAGATGTAGGTCAAACTTAGGAAAAAAGTTCGAATCAGTAACTGCTATATTAGCCATTTGACAAAAATATGTTTGTCTAATTACCCTGAAGGAAAAGAGGGGTAGTAGAGTGTTGCTTTGTTCGTATTGCTTTTAAGATGGACTGATAACAAAAAAACCATTAAGAAGAGACAAAGGGTAACATTCCTTGGAAGTGATGATGCTGAAACTGTATTTTATTTAAAAACACTTTAAGTAATGAACTTAACATAGAAAGATTACTGTGCTGACTTTAATCTCTCTTTTTTGACATTTACAATAAAATGGAAGGCTGCAGCCTTGCTCCCCAAGAAGCACTTAAGAAAGAAATATATTACTAAAAAGCGATAAACTTTAAATTAAATTTGATTTCGTAAGAAACAACTATACAAGTATAGATACTAGACGCTTTTCCAGTTTTTGGTATAAAAGTGTTTTGGTTTTCTTCTAGCGGTTCCATTTACAGAACTTTTCATTTATTTCTGTGTAGTATTGATTGGTATAACTTGTTAGGTCAGATAAAAATTGACGCCTCCACTGATTTCTATGCATGAGAAAGAAGAGGTTGTGGAACTGTCAAACAGAAAGGGCGTGCGCAATTTTAGGTGTTACCGTTCGCTTGCGAGCCTTATTGGCCAAATTTGGCATTGTTCGACAGCGTCAGATATAAAAAGCTCTCCAAGCCCCACCTACCAATTTGAAATTCCGTTCCCGCTTTGTTGTGGTGCTATGGAATTCTATTTAGACGCCTGTTCGGGTACTTGCACGAACCCCGTTTGTTTTTCAGGCAATATTTTGTATACTGACGCTCTGTTCGAACGTTGCACGAAGGTTGACTCCAATTGATTAATCGTCATCCTCTGAGCTAAAGCTGTTCATTTTCGATTCATCAAAAGCTGCCTTGCTACCCGGAACACCTTCGCCGTATGAGTCAACCGTTCCCGGCAAAATTTCAGCCGTAATACCTTAGAAATTTTTGTCCAACCAGATTTACCAGGTGTATTTTGCCAAGTCAAGTGATAAGTCTGTGAAGTGCCGCCAATCTTTAATAGGTTTCAATATTTAATTTAAACAATGCATGTGTAAAATGAGGTTTGTGTACAATATCGATGGAATTGCATGAAGGATTAATGCATCTTAGGGCTTTCTTATAACGTCACGAGTTGGCCAAAGCTATTTGTTTGTTGCGGTCCCAGAATATCCAGCTGTAACCTTCGACAAATGTACTTTTATAAATGTTATCTTAATGTAATTACTGCTGTGCAACTTATTTTTGAGGAAGGGTACAGTTAGGCTTATTCTTCAGGTAATATTGGCTTTTCAGACAAATTACGACACAAAGTAGGTCACATGTTTAAGCTGATCACATACTTCCCGTCCTCAAAGGTCACCTTCCTGGTGGGGGTTTCTCCATTCCATTCCTGGCAGACAGATTTGTTCCTAATTGTTTCTAGGTACAATTTGTCCCCTTCTCACTGAGCTAACTCGAGCACCTTGTGGAAAAGCTCAACCTACGTGGTTTGGTTGGTGTTTTAATTGCTTTGGTTAGTTAATTTATCATATTTCAACGAAAAAACTAAGGAAAATGTGCAACTGTGCATATATTTTATTTCATATCACTCAAGGAAATGAAACTCAATGTAAGGACGTTGTGTTGCGCTGAACATGTCTCCTTCTTTATTAAGGTTAAATAGACTCATATCTCTTTTAGAGACGTAGGACAACCGAAAGGATACAACTGAAACTACATTTAATTCCATACAATGTAAATGGATAGACATATCTTACGTAAAATTGTCATTTCAACTACACTACTGAAAAATAAATAATATTATTTTGGAACGTATATTAGAACTTGCAATAACTACTGTTACGAACTGAACATCAATATTTTCCCACAATAACTGTTAGAAATTACCTCCTTCGAATTCAATAAAGGCGTCTACTCTCTTGATCGGTGACTGAAGAACCCTCTCGATAATATCCGGTGCATTTCTAAATAATCACGAAAAATAAGGATTAATAATGACAAAATATTACCTTATAAATAACAATTTGTTTAAAAATAAATTGCTTTTCAAGGAACACATTTTTTTGGAAATAACACCTTGCATCTCGAAAATTATAGATATATATATGGAATCACTCTTTAAAGCTTGTCTATGTAAAATTAACACCATGTATTTCATTCAATACAAAGTAAAAGGGTGAAGCTATCATTTAGAGGGTTACAACTTTGACTTGAATTTTCTTTTGCTTAATATTTAGAGATAAAGTACTAGAATAATACTTTACTGACAGACGTAGAAGCAAATATTCATCAGAAGCAGAAGTCAATATGTCCAATCCACTTTCTATTAAAGAACGTAAAGGCAAAGAAGATACAACTGTGACTTCTTTTTATATCTCACAAGAAAATGAACATACCAAGCCTACGGATACTATTTTGGTTTGAATTTTACTCTTCTTTTAATAATTGGTATTTTTGGGAAGTTTTGCAAGGCAAGTACCTACAGAAGGAGGGAGCAGATCTCCAGTTGCTCAGGAACACAAAATCTGCGTGTGTGTGGGAGAGAGAGCATTATAATTTCGTAAATGTAGCTGTTTGGCAAGTTCATTACAGTGATATTTTCTGTAAATTACGACAATTGTTTGATATTCCCACCTTCCAAACGCAGCCTACTAATTTAAAATTGCGCTTTGCGCCTCGTGATGAGTGCTGCGGAATTCCATATCGATAAATGTTCAGAACCTCTCGCAACCGTAAAGAAAAACCTTGTTGTTAAGAGTGTAGATCGACGCCAATGCTTGTAGTCTGAAGCTCTAGAAAAGATTATCTCTCTTTTCATGTTTTTAAATCGAATAAAACTTTATCGATCGAAGTGACGTAAAAACTCATGTTAAATTTGCTCGAAAACAAAATGCATCACAAAAAACGAGAAGTTTTCATTTTACTTTCCTTTAGAAAATGAACAATCAAAGAGATGCCATTTTTATTGCATGCCAAGTGAAGGAGGAACCTATCGTATACGTAAGGTTGTTCTTTTGTGATAAACAAACATCACAAGCAGGGTTCAACCTTTCCATTTCACTTTTCTTTAAAAAATGAACAACCAGACAGATGCAATCATATCACGAAAAAGAGTGAACGTACCCCATGTCGGGTTGTTTCTCTGGCTTAGGTATGCCTTTTTTTCTTTAAGAGCATACTAAAATATATTTTTCGAGTAGAAATGCAACCGCATCTTAAGCTTTCTAGATGTTATCATAAGCAGAAGCCAGAATTTGTATTCCTTGCTTAAAGGAAAAGAACTAAGCGAATGGAAGTGATAATACAGTCTATTGCAAATCCCCTAATGGAATGAATCGAGCATATAGGAGCACATTGTTTACGCTTGAGCTTTACTTGGCTCTTTACAGTTAAGATAAAATAGGAGGATATCAACTATATATAGCGGTTATTAGATACGAGAAATCCATCACACGGGCGGTTAAAAATTGTGTCTTACTTCAATTTGATAGACAATCAATAAAGAGCTATTTTCAAATGGGAAATAAACTGCTTCACAGTAAGTAAATTTACGAATTTATCATACATAAGGATGTTTGTTGATTCTGTTATTAGTTAGAAATATATATCTTCTGAAGGAAGGTTTGGGATTTCCATTTGCCTTTCTCTAAAAAAAGGTCAGCTAAATGTATGAATTCTAGTTACTGAAGTTTAATACTGTGCAAATATTGGTTTTTCATGCGTTTAAGGTTTCCATTTCCACTTCTTCCTTTATTATGGGATTAACGAAATAGTTTCAACAATACTCTCCACTTAGCAAGCGCGTAGTGACGACATTTATCTCTTTCAATTCCTTGTCACGATTTAAAGGCGGAATGAAATCAGAGCCAAAAGGAGGACGGCCATTTAGATGACAAAACAATCCAATTGTTGACAAGCGAGCGAGACAAACTAGAATTTCTATCAGGGAATCTTCTAGACGACTAGAACTACTAAACCCTCATTTAAAATGTAGACAATGCATGAAAGGCGAAGCAGAAAGCCACGGCAGAATAAACATTAAGGTCAATCTGCAGAACTGATGGCAAACAACTCAAGCAGGAGAAGTTGTCCATTTCAGCGCACTCTTTGTTCTACCCTTCTATCAAAATACTTCCGCCATGTCGGGATGTTTCTCGGCCCTTTCGCGGCAAGAATGGCCAATACTGGACGCGTTTCACGCTCCGATTGATAAAAACAGAGATATCGGCGACCTTAAGATATTGCTTTTCTACGTGAACCATCGCGATGTGTTAGAGCTATCCAAATTAGAGCCGGCTGCAACTTCGGTGCGAAAGCTTCGACGCGGCAACTCATGATACAAATAATTTACTTTCGTCATTAATTAAAGAGACTGCATACGCAGTTCTGTTAGTTACGAGCTGGCGACAATTAAATGCGAACGACTGACTGATGCTGTGATGTTCAGCACCATATTAGTATCGAATTCAATTTTAGTGAAAACGACAATACTACCTTCAGTACTATTTATGACAAATGTATTAATTTCGGGTGTAATGCACCAGCAATTTTTAACCATAATTCAGCGCTTCTCAACTTCTTGTAAAAATTATTATACAAATCTGCTTAGTGTTTGTCTCTATATACATCAAAAGAAAGCATTTCAGTAACGAGTTTAAACGGTAAGTGCAGTGGGGGGGGGGGGGGGGGGTATATTATTTTTTTATCTAATTATGTCATGATAATTTCCAATTGATCGGTGTGCTGTTCTAATAATTATCCTATAAACACTGATTTGCATTACATAAAAGACGAATCTAAGGAAATTGAATCTGCAGTATGTGTTTTACTGCTCGATCGTATATGATACGAACTAATTTTATCAATAAGTTTCGGCGGCGAAACTTCGCACTAAGACGGGTGTGCTGGTCGTAAGCGTTCTATTCTTACTGAGAGACTATCAGTCGCGGGCACAAGGAAACGTCTGCTAAACAAGTTTTGAAGCTGGGCTCAGCACCAATGAAAAACGAAGTTCCTACTTTCCTTGGCGTAGTAGAAGCGGATTGAAGCCTTGAAGTACTGGTTGTATAGAAATGCCGAGGTCCTATGGATATTTTAGTTTGACGATTTGGAATCAGGACACCAAGAAAGGAAGCAGCCGCGTCAGCAACTGACGCAATAGCAACGGCATCGCCATGAAGGCGATCTAATAGTCGCCATCGAGACCGTATAGAAAATTGAATGTCTTCTTATTTTTTTAATAATTTAAATAATGGATCAAAAGGTGGATGATCAACCATTGCTGGGTGCGCATCGCAGCATCAAGCTACGTGATTGGTTGGTAACGATGCAAGTGCATTATTAATTAGAATCCCCAGTTGTTATGTTATGTATATTCCATATCACAGGTGTAATCAGAAATCCATAAATGTTTATAGATACCTTGCATTAGGATGGCTAGTAATAACTGCTAAGGGGTGTAGTAAATGAGTAATGTAATTTTTAGTATCTAACACTGGCGTGTTAGCAAAAATGTTTCCATCAGTTTCAAGTAAATTTAACAAATAACTGAGAATATTTGAAACCCGCCCATTAAAAAATATCTTGTAAATTGTAGCTATCAATTCCGCTATTTCGTTGCTGCAACAACCAATGATAATGAATTTTTAAACTTTTTTCCGTCTTTGCTAGTTCAATCTTTTGTGTATTCGGCAATATGATTTATACACGGGGTTGCGAAAAAGAAATGAAACGCCGTCTCAGGTTATAAGTAGATAAACTTCACGGGCGCACTTTGTGAGGTAGTAATACCGAGTCTGCTTAGCATTCTGGAGGAACTGGGTTTGATGGCCGCAGACATCTGTTCTGATTAAACCTGTTTTGAGTGATTTTCCTGAGTCAACTCCATTTAGTGAGGCAAATTCTGGGGCAGTAGTTTTTCATTTTTCATGATCTTTCTTTAATTTTGCAGGGATTTCGTATCCTGTAATTCCCGTCCCTGCTTGAAGAGTGACCCAAGATCATTACAGAGGGCCACCCCAGTTCAGGGAATTAACTTGTCTTGAACTTTATCTTTATCTACTTTAGCATATTTGACTCTCAGCCTACTTTGATGATAATAGTATGTTATGATATAATCGGGATTTTACAACAACGCCAAACTGCACTTACTGTGGTAAAACCCTAGATTGTCCGCGGCTAGCTAGCGGAAAGGGGTGGTCCACGATACTCCGGTTGTGTTTAAAGATAGTCAAAATGGTGAAAAGGCCCTACCGTGAAAAAAGCAACCCTTTGTTTTGATCGGCTTTGTTGATGGTTAGGCAGAGGGTTTAGCGTAAAGTACTTACGTCGGGTTTTAATTGCTTACTGCTTGATAGCTAAAGATTTAAATTCCTAGCACTCTTTTATAGTGCTATTTACAGTAAACATTTCTGAAACTCAAGCGTTTCAAGAGTTTGCTTTTTTATACTCTTGACAAATTTAATTTGACTATACGAAACACAAAGGTAACTTGACAGATACAGTTTATTCTAATAGACAAACATATAAAGTATATATAAACAATCAAATTGAAGAATGTAATACCACAGTCATACAAATGCGAGGGCCTCCTGTATGTAATGATAACAAAATATGCAATAATAGTAAAGAAAAACTAAGCTGGAGTTTGATCACATAGTGGTTGACTTAATCGGTACTAATCCAAATTACTATTGTTAATGGTATAATACCGTACTCTGTCTACACACATAAATACAAGAAATACTGCTGCTGACTGACAAACTATAAGGAACAAGCCCACATGCAACGGGCGTTGCAAATTTATACCAACATTTATGATTGTGCAGGTTGTACGTTAGTTCCACCTAGCGGGAACAAGGTGCTCCTTCGAATGGAATCACACAAAACAAAATGGATCACAAATTCGGAAATGCACTACTCAAAAGTACCTGATGACAGCTGATACTCAAGGAATGATTGAAGCTGCTCCAATTTGGTTACCTGAGGTTCCAGCCAGAGCCAGGAAGGACAACTACGCAGTGTTGCCAACTGAAGGCCAGGGCAACACGAACATCGCTCCTTCAGATTGACAAACGCAGAGCAGCAAACCGTCACACGGTTGAACTGCTTCATAAGATGATGACAAGTAAATATGCTTCGCGCTAGAAGTTCTCGCGGCTGCTTTGTTAAAAGTTTTGAATACGTAACGGCTGCTACAGTCTTGAGCAACGAAATGACATAGGGGTAAAAATGCTTACATGGTAATATTAACATACAGCGTACGAGTGACTCACAAGGATAACTTTATACATGCCACAGCGTGACAGTTTCTTGCCTAAAAGCTATTAGAGCCCGATAAAGCGTGATACAATTCGACGGCAGGTAGCTAGAAAAATGGGGAATTGCGCATTTAAAATTAGACTGTTATGCGGTTATTTGAAAGAGTACAGAGCCGGGCTGCCTTAATCTGCTATAAATAGAAGGCACACGAATTAGGAATGCACATGACAGGTATTCCCTAAAACTCAAAATATGCGCACCCTATTTTTTCTTGACGCTAGCTGCCTGACTAAATTCGGCTAACTTGAGGCCGCGGGAAAAGTTCCACAAATTAATGATTCCTTTTACGTGCATAGAAAGGCAGTGGCGGTGTCAGTTTCCAAACTGGCCTAACATGCTTTACGCCCGTGAAGGAACAGCATCTTTGATTAATGTCCTTTAGAGAAATATCGGGTACCTATGTTGCCATAAATTGTATCCGTTGGGTTGCAATTCCAAATAGTAAGGGGTTCCAAGTTTCGTGGGCTACTACTAGTTTTTTTCACAAATGGCTAAGAGTGGTTAGAATTCCAGAGTGGTATTCTTTTCGACGAAGTACAAAAACGTAATTCTTACAGATTTTATTGGATATAACAAGAGACAAAAATATGAGAGCGTGACCACTGACATAAATACATAGAACTATAACGGCGTAACGAGATAAAAGGCAGCGTTTTGAATTGCATCAATTTTGGTTATGAGCAAATATGTAATATTATTTATTACATTTTCCTTCTATTTATACAGAACGTCTATAAAAAAAGAAGCCAGACATAAAAGTTAGGCCGTGGTAACCTGCAAGTTATTCTGGGCACAAATCTTCATTCTTATTGCTAGACGTTGGAATCCAATAAAACAGGTCTCAGTTTTATATACGTACAATCAACTGATATCAAAATTCCAGAAAATGCCATCATGCATTAGACGTCGGCGATTCGGAAGAAGGACGGGACGAGACGGATTTGAATCAAAATAATAGGGGTCGTGATAACAGGGCGCCGTATCCAGATGAAAAAATAACAGATAAGAGATTGAATTCGTCGAGATCTGCTGCTTTTTTAGGGTCAACTGAATTTTAGGCTACATTTGATTCCGATCTGATTCATGCAGGATATTTTAATGTCGGGCGAAGGGCGCTTTTAAAGCTCTGTCGATCGGAACGGTAATGCCATGGAACCTACGAAACTCAATTAATGAATTTGGGTTACATAAATAAAACAAGTACGGTTAATCGCGTTTTTGAGCATAACAGAACCGCGCACACGCGATTGGCATGACGAGGGGAAAATTTAAAATCTATTTGCCTCCCAGCTGCGCACTGATTTACAATTAAGCCCTCGACGCGAATATATCACGCTTTGCATCCAAAATTCAGGTAAAAATGGAGGTCCGGCGCTTCCGGGCCCAAAGGGGTTTCCATGTTTACCCAGCCGAAACGCGGATTTTAGAAAATATTTGCCGAGAATGTTTCTGCACTAAAACAATTTTAAAAGTCAGCGCCCAGCGCGCATTGCTCGAATCAGTCATCAGCCCTGCCGTTCCACTTGTTCGACTTATCCATTTATCAGTTTTGTGGTTTTCTTTTTAACTAATCTCGAACTTGGAAGCCTGAAAGTTTTGGTACGCGAGTGTTCGGAAAGCTGTTACTAATCTCGATAAAAATTAACTCTCAAACGCACATCATTTCGGATATATGATTCCCATTTTCTGGAACCCTATAGAGTCGCACAACATATTACACTGGTTTGTAGAGTAAGCTTTACATATCTATAATAATTGGATGTAAAGCACTTTAACAACATAGAAACTGTTATACGGGGAAAGCAAAATTAGAATGGATAAAGACTGCAAAAGCATCGGAACAACTATTAAGAAATAACAAGATTTTCTTCTTATTTTATAAGCTTTTGGTCTTAATGCTCTATAAATAAAAGAGTAGATAAAAGCGACCTTCATGGCTGACTGCCTACTAGCTTGTGTTTTCATCGTTACTGCTTGAGATTACTTGGTCCACGATAGGAGTTACTACCTTATGCCGTCACCGTCCCTATCGGCGACAGATCTGTGTGTTACGTAGTGTTTCTGGCCAATTAGTTAAAGGGCCTGGGTCAGATTCTTTCTAAAGCATAATATCCACTGACCGCCCACTATCTGAGGTCCTGTTTAGTTTTTACCTCTCCTCCTGCTTCAGTTTCGTTATCTGGTGGACGTGCTGGAGGTTGTGCGTTTCGTCAGAACAAGGCCCCGGTGTTGGCTGCTAAGGAAGGAGCTCACGAACACGTACAATTGTAGCACTCACCTTCTGGGCGAATATGTAGCCAGGTTTTCCCAGTACGCAGCGTATACACCTAGGTCAAACCTTTCAAATAACTCCATTCTTCTGAGTGCTTAGTAACACACCACGTGCTTCCAAGGGAAATTCCTGATTTGCCGGATTACGCCCGTTGGAAAAACTAGTCGACACGGATTTATAGTTTTAATTTTTTAAGCCGAATGCGACCGTCACAAGTTATATTTACATCAATCTCTAGTTCCTTTGCCGTGTAAGCCTTTCGGTTTAGATTATCAGGCTAACCTGATTATATATAGTCACATAGCTCTTCGATTATTACAGCGAAGATTGCGTGTTTCAAACGATCGATAATATTTAATTTCTCATTGAACTTTAGGCAAAAGCATTGCCGTTGATTTTCATTAACAGAAATGGTGCTCTAACCCTGCCCTCTACAACATGGAACTGTTACGTTCTGATATACAATTATGTAAAACAGCGTCCTACAATAGCTAGCTTTGGATTTGTTTACAAACAATTTAAACACAATATTAAAAGTTCTCTGTTGCATCAGTTGCGCACGGTAAGCCACGCTAAAAGTTGCTAAGATTTTATAAAAGAAATGCTGCCAGCTATATAGCTATGTGAGATATGGCATTACAGGCTAGAAAATGGAGAAATTCTGATTACAAAGGAGTTTCCTACGTGGGCGAGCAGTTTGCAAGGAACTTTTACAAATCGTGTTCCACGTTAAGAATACTCTTTGTCTGCTCCAATGCCTGTAAACGCTACAAGCTATGAATAGCTTTGTTACAACTTTTCCATCTAAAATTATAAAGATAAATATTGGATTCCTAGTAATTCCGATCGAAACTTAGGTAAACGCTAGAATGACAAATTTACTACAATTATTTGGTGGGATGTAATTGCGATTTTCCACAGATATGGATTTCTGTGTAGTAATCCTAATTTGAACGTTATTGCCTTAGATTACAGATAATGCAATAGGGTTTATAAACTAATTTTACTGTAAGCTACGGGCCTGTAATAAGCCGCTTTCAGGTGAAACTGTGTTTAATGAGCCGCTTTTGCTGAAACCGTGTTGTGGGGATAATCTAAAATGTTTATTTCAAGAATTTGTGAAATTAATACTGTAGCTTATTTCTATATTAAATATATTAGTATGTGTTTATATATAGTCACAAATCCTGATTAGAGCAATAGCGATTGTTTAAAAGCGATGTTTTAGAATGACAGATCTTATTCAGATATTCATTGCTGTCATTTGTGTACAGTACTTCAAAACGTTCCACGTCCTGATTTTTTGAATTACTTAATGAATAGTATTGAAAGATAATTTTTCGGATGCATATTTTAGTTTGAAATGTTGTCATACGATCTTTTCATCCGCACGAGAATGTAAATTGGTTCGTAAAAACTAAAAGTAAATGTAAAGAAAAATGCATAACTAAGGATGAAACTGTTAAATCAAATGAGAGATTGAGTGACACAGATTGAAATAATTTAGTAGAAACAAGTTAAAATATGCAGTAAAACCATGAGTCTAGTAGTATACATTCAACTGTGGTAGCTTTAGCAGTAAGCGTGAGAATTTTGCTCATATTTTTAAACGTTGATGCAGTTTGCATTTAGTATAAACATAATTTTATTTTTAGCCTAGAAAATTAAGGTCTATTAAGCATGGTACCTCAAGAGCAGAAACCAGAGAAAAAACCGACACTGACCATTAAGCACAATAAGAGCCAAGAAGGGTAGCTCACAGCTTGAAAAGACAATATGCCTCCTTTTTCTGTATGGTTTGTTTTTATACAAACATTTCCAGTCAGTTTACACTTAAATGCTTTTTATTGTCAACAAGGATTAACCACTGTAATTTAGTATAGCCGCAAGGGCCATGTGAGTGCTGCGCTTAAATGTCTGTATGTTCAGCGGCTTGCGGATGCAGCTATAAACGCAACATCGAAGGCGGGTCGCAGAGACCAAGGTTGTGAACATTCTCTAATGCATATGTTTGATGAAAATAGAAGTGGCTAGAAACCTTCTAATGAAGAATTTTTGCCTATAAGTGTTTGTGGGTGCCAGCAATAAGCGTTTGCGTATCCAGTAACCGCTTGATCGTGTGCCGGGTGGTAACGTCTATTATAAAAACGTGATCTCATCCTTCAGTGAGGCGTTAGCTATCATCCAGGAATTCCCCGCATTGGGTGTGGTGACTTTCCACGTCTCGCACCTTTCAAGGTTGGATGACGCAACTACAGGGTGGGCTTAGTATGGGACATAGCAGACCAGAGTGAATAATGTAGATACATAATAATCAAACATTCAAGATGTTTAAATTACGACTATTATTGCCATTGGTGTGCATAAACTAGTCAGGAATTTATTATTGGGCTTCTGCTTACACCAATGAATGCAGATTCGCTTTTTGAAACCTGTTCGTCTGTTAGCAAGCTACACAAGTCTATTAATGTTTGTTATGACTTTATTCAGGTAGCTACCAAATAGTTTGATCTTTTTGAATTAAAGCGGCCCCTAGATGATCGCTAGTACTGAACAGCATTTGACATTGGACAATATTATTGATTGTCCGGAGGCTATATTGAACGTGTGTGCAATATACTGACAATCTACCGTTCTTCGCAATGTATTGCGCAATTTGGAAAATATTGGCAAAATATGGCCAGAAAGTTAGCAGTGTTCAAAAATGTAATATAACCTAATCGATGTTTGAGAATATTCAGAATCAATAGCCTACAAATCAAAGAAAGAATTTAAGTGAAATATGAAAATTCTGATATAATAACAAACATGATTTAAAAAAAACATAGGTAATACCAACAATTATACACAGTTAGTAGAAGTGAGTCTACTAACAACAAAAGTACTGAAGGATAATAAATGGAAATTTGAAGGGAATAATATCAATCCATATAGATATAGATATAGAAAATTTTACGTGATGTATCACAATGTAGTAAGGTAGCAGCTAAAGATGGATTTCGCCTGAAAAGATTAAAAAGATAAGGCATCTAGGCACTTTAGTCTCAGGCGCATGAACTAATTACTAGGATTTTAAATAGCAATATGTTTCCTCGATTGTCGCTTTTTAGTACTTTCGAATGATTTTTACTTCCCTTTCCATATTAGGCTGCCTATATAAATTTTGGAAATTGTAGAGGTATATTTTCTGTTCCCGTTTTTTTTTTTTGAAACATTTTACATTACTCCCAATGCTTTAATACGAAGTTTTCGGGCCTCCTGTAAGCCGTAAATGGCGTTTTCCTGAATATCGTCGGTAATCGGGTGCAGACTTTCTGTAATGACTAAATCAGCATTTAGTCATATTCTGGAAGTAAAACCGGCTGCTGGCTGCCCAAAATTTCATATACGAAACCACTACCGCTATACCTTCACGTGGTGTGACGTTTATTCGGATCTATCACAAGTATTGTACATTAGTGGTAACTGTGTGTTGGGCTACATGTCTCCCGCTGGAAAAACCACACCACCTGGTAGCGAATCTATTCTGTTCCATTGCGACTGATATTGTCGTTTAATACAAATGTGGTCAGCGAGTGCAGGTCAGAGGTATTTTATGTAACTTTTTGTGTACTCGGGTCCGTAGCCATCACCATTGAGCGCCCTGACTCCTCTGGCTTGTTTAGTAAACTAGTAAACAACTACCATTTCCTTGATGTATATTCTGGTTTATGTTGTATATTTTTATTTGTAAAATAGCACGTAGGCGATTGCAGCAACAAGCCTTTTTGAATTTAATAAACAGTATTATATCTATAATTGCGTCTGTTTGGTGAGGCCTCGTCGTACAAGACAATCCGCAGATAATTTTCCTCAATCGGTGATGCTTTTTCAATTATGTAAATTTTTCTGAATCGATTATGAGTGCTTCTATTTAATGATATCCTTTTGTACTTGCAATAAAACCCCTTGTGCTATTTATTTAACTATTATATTATAACTAGCAGTCCAGTGAGACAAATGTCTCATTTAATAAAACAAAAAGGACCGTTTTGCAAATAGAACGCGTATTCACCACACGTACGTATATGACGTCATTGTTGGTAGCAAACTACCAGTCGCATTCGCCTTGATAAAATTTGCCTAGAATCTAACCTAAAAAGTTCGGATAAGAATAATTACGATAATAATTAGTGTTAGAGACTGAAATTCGGTTCCTGACCTGACATGTCCCTTCCAAACATATAACTTTCATACCTTTTTTTTCTATCTCTTACGGTTTGGTTGCTGAAAAAGCGTCCCAGACAGACAAAACAGCGTCCCGGACAGACACGTCTATTCGCTAAAGGATATTTTTGGCCTACATTATTTTGGATTCGTTTTGAATGCAACCAACGAACCTGGTCTTTACTTATTATTTTTACTTGTTATTTGTTTGAACTACTAACGTCGTTGGAAATTTATATCGATATCTTGGAAAATCTATATTCGGAAATAGTTAATTATTTTGATGAAGGCATTGTGACTTCTAACATATTGATATTATTCTTGTATTCTTAAGAGTAAGAGCGTGGACTAAAACCTCGATGGTAAGTTACTTGTGCTTAGGTTGTTGGTTATATTGTGCCCACTACTTTGGAGGGAGTAACGTCTAGTGTAATCTAGTGTTGAGAACATTGCTTAGACTTGTGAATAGAGTCCGATCTATATCTTCAATTTTTGGTGGTATCTAATGGTGCATGACACCACATCAAAAAGTTACAGTTCGGTTAATTTTAGCTGATGTGCTGAGTGCATACAGTGTTTGGCCAAATTGTTTGAAAATGAAAAAAATCATGAAAGAACTAAAAAAGCGTTTGTTAGCTTACATGGTGTCGGTATTCAATCATTCTTACACTTGAAGCTCATCAAAATGCGAGAGGAGTTTTTCGCAAGGTGCAAATGCGACCATACGAACCTGAAACAAAAAACTTCGTTAAAAAACATAAAGCATGGCATTTCAATAGAAACTACGTTAAAATCAAATATAATATGAATTAACTCAACATCGTTTTTAGCTTGATTTAGTCACTCCCACATTATCTACCAACGTTAATAAACTTTCTTACAGAAGCACCACAACGACTATTTCTCAACCAGTGGTTGACCAGACGATGTGGTTGTTAATTGCAGTACATTTTAATAGAAGCCTAGTGCACTTTTTGTTGTGTCTATCTACTTCACCACCCTAAAATTTTTCAGATATCTATAATATAATCGTTTAGTGATACTGTAACGTACACCTCTGCATCAAATTTATCTAAGGCACAAATAGTGTGCTAGAAATTTGAATGTATAATTCCCGTTACAATCTTGGCTTGCATCTCCATAGCGTTCGGATCATAAACATAATCATAACAAACGAGCGCTATCTTATTGAATTCATAAATATAGCCTGCTTCAGATCCACTTCAAGTCCGAGACAGTTACCTCATTTAAACCGACGTGCACTCAGTTTTACTTTATTCGAACTTCTTTAAAAACGGCCCAGGCGCAGCAACTGAGCCAAACTAAGGTACTATTTGGATTGCAATTCCGTCAGTAACTCAAAACACGAGAGACCAGAAGGAGCTTTGTTTTATATTTATGTACATAACGTTTTCTTAATTCCGAATTATTTTATATATATTTAAACACATTATACAATTTATTTCAACACTGTGTTACTCCTGTATTTTCTACATTTGAGTACAACGAACCCATGTTTATTTGAGTTTTAACCGAGGCAACCAATTTGAAACTAAATGTAGCGAATTTGGGTCAAGTTTAATATAAGCAATTAAAACTTAAAATTCAAAATTCCGAGATAAGCTAGTTATATTACAATGTATTAATGTATTTAAGCTAATATAATAAAATTTGATTAAATTTCCTGAACTTGACATATCTAAGAACCTTGCTTTTAAGAAAATATTTTAATGTTTCATCTCTAATCTATGAAAAACAATCAGTTCTTAGCTAGAATAAGCAATAGTGATATGTAAATGGGACTACCCAAAGTAAAACAATATAGTATGGTAGAAACTTTGGGAATTCCTAGAAGCTTAGTACACATAAAAATGGCAAGCTGTTGATTTACTTCCCCTTTTAGTGTTAGCTGATGTCATGGCTGTCGATCGCGTTACAGCCAAGGCACGGTTGAGATAAATTTTATAGTACCTAATCTATCCCAAGATTAATCTACCTCGGCGAGGCCGACCTAAATGCAGCTACTAGGTAAACTGCAATTAATCTGAAGAAATCGCTTTGCGTTTATGGCCGGTAATAGCGGCCGGTCTGGAGAACATTAATCCCGAAATCAAGAGCCATCGAGCACGCGCAAGGGCGCGTCTGCAAACTACACAGGGACCGCTGTAAAATCCGCTTCTTATATCGGCGCTATTCTGGTTTTTGCGAGCCAACCCCAATATCGCCACTCCACATATTGGATACCGGTATTAATAATGCCACCCTTTACTAAATGTACTGTATTATGGCCGCAGTAAAGCTCGAAGTGCGCCCCTTTTACTATTCTCGACTGCAAGGAGCTACATGTTCCGTGGGCGACTCAGGCGTTTTTTGTGCACAATGCGTGCGAATATGGGACGGCGTAAAGTTCAGACGCCGGTTTTTCTGAACCTGCGGTAGGGAAATACAAGAAAATAAATGGCGCTACGATTATCAACAAACCCCTTCAGAAAGACTCCCTTTTAAATAAGGCATAAGGGATCTCAGTAGTCCAGAAGGCAGAAATTATTTTCAAACTTGAGTTTGCTGCGTCTAGTTTTTTATATCATGATTGAATCACGTTACACTTTCATTAAAGAGGATATCAGTAGGTATTTAAGTAACTTGTAAAATAGGCAACCAACATTACATCATTCAGAAGATCAGATTATTATTTTCTACGCATTAATTCCACTTTTTTTACGTTGATTGTTATTTTCAATTCAATTATTCTATGAAGATCACCCTGTCACAACAGTACCACAATATCGTACCATAATGCCATCTTTAAATAACACTAAGGGTTTAAAATTCTTCATACTATGCTTACTCTAGTTGAAGACAAAGTTATGACTTTTTCCGTTGCATCCGGTTTTCTCCATTACATAAGGACTTGATCATAACCGAGCTCTCAAAAGCACAGCCCCATATTGTTGGTAAAGAGGTAAAATTTTTATTATATTTGTTTTTGGGATTATCCTAATCATCTGTGCTAGGATTATGGGTTAGAAATGTAACTGAAATATAGACAGGTTTATACATACTAAGGGTACAGACACGCCGAAGATACCTCGCTGCTTGTGGTGGAGGTCATTGTTGCGATCGGTACATCGATGTCACCTCGTGGTAAAGCAAAAGTTAGTCTTAAATTGCACTATGCATGTCGAAGATGTTCGTGGTAGCTTGCACCTGATTGGCTCACTCAAATCAATCGGGTGATAGATTCTTCTGCTCTGAGACTTCTACCTTATTTCCTTCTAATAGTTTTGGGAGTGTTGAAGTACGCAAAGTGCGTCGATCACTGTTCTTCCCGTATCCCCTAACGTCAGTAGAAATAAATCTATAGGTAGTGAACAAATTCTTGAACTTCGCAGAACTATGGAGAAAAAAATTGTAGTTATAAAGCATAGAACCTGAGTAAAATAAACACTTTATCCAAAAATCCTTCCCATTCAATGCTTCGGTGCAATTTTGAAAATTCTAAACCCTTTCATATCCTTCGTCCCCGTAAAATTCGAATGTTTAATTTCATTTAACAACAAACCTACAGGAGGGCATACGCCCAGTAATACTGCCAGTGACCCCATATATTTTATAGAATAAAAGAACAACGAAAATATAATAATAATGATAGCAATATAAAGGACAAATAGAAAATAAGATATCAGTTAGAATAACCAGTTATTAAAGTAATTCCTTCATTTTACTCGTTAATTATATAAATATTGATCATCACAATTTTTAAGAAGCGTTTTAAATATAATGGAAGGCGTATTAGTTACTACAAATGAGCATTATCGCCATAAGGGTGTACTGCGCAGGTTTGTTCGGTAAGATGACGTATGTTGTCTCATGTGAATGTGTTGGAATGTTTCCCAAAGAAGTTCACATACCTGTTTAATTACTAGCAGTAATTTGAAAGTAACCACCACTTTGTACATAGAATCACTACATTTGCTATCGCCTGAGTACATTTCACTATGTTTATAGTAACACGTCAACACAAAGAAATACCACACAGGACACTGAAAGGATAAACCTCTTTGGTATGTTCCTTCTTCAGCGAGCTAAATATTGACATCCACCGCGAGCAGCGAGGCATCTTTGGCATGTCCCTACCCTAAGAACGAAGAGCTTTAACGTTGGAAATCGTCGTCTGGGAAAATACCCATACGGGCGACCACAGACAAACTAGAAAGATGATTTAAATAACTGTAGAATCGGCATGGGTAGGAATGCACAGAAGAAGAAAAGGCCTGACAATGGGCTAAACGAAGAAAAAGCTTAAAGTAAATTAATTCACTCTACATGTACTCATAAACAGTAAACTGAAACTGATTATTTGAAATTTAACCAGACAGCAAGTTACAACACTGAATAATAATATAGTAAAAAAAATGAAAATAATGTATATGAATGGCCCACAACAAATTAGAAGCGAACATAAAGTTGAAGATTGCACAATTCATGGTGTTTTCTGTGTTGATTTTAGCGGGAAAGTAAAAGGTAAAACGGGCCTCGACCATCCCTCGTCTGTAACGTTTTAGGTTGTAGGGTTTTAAGGTTGTATTTAGTATCGAAATTTTTGCAAAACAGATTCTGCTTTGGAAGTATATTGTGAATTTTAATTTACGATTGTGTTGCGATAAATGCATATACAAGTCTGTCCGCGGGACGAAGAGAGATTTTAACTTCGAAGCTTCTTTCGTTGGCGTTTTTAAGTTTAACTTTAGTCGGATTAAGTCTCCGTCAAGGACTGCACGTGTTTTCAGCTCCCAAGTGCATTGTACAAGTCACTTTGAGGCGAAATAATTTGAAGCAGCCAATAATTGTATGCCGCAAAAGTGCAGCGCATTCAAAGCCTCTATTTTGGTAGGCGCCAACTTATTAGTCCGTGGAAGCCTTCTCGTTATTTGAGATTTCCAGTATCACGCATTGTGCGATCCAGGGTCAATGACGCAGTCAAGACGTGCTAAATTCAAGGGTACGATCAGCCAGATCTAGATAAAATGTTTGCAGCTAACATTACTATAAATTCGGTTTAGCTGCAGTCCATCTATACGACTTTATAAGATATTGTTAGGTGTAAGTATAATTCGCGCTTGATTTGAAAATATGCAAACGCGATCAAGATCGGCTTTAAGCCAGGATCATATTAATACTGTTAGACGTTTGCGTTGTTTTAAAAGACAGATATTTCAACGTTATTTTGATAACAGTTATTGATGTTTCATGCCTTTGATACGTTTAAACGTACATGCAAGTATGCGAGAATATTGCTATTTTTTGTTGATTTTGTGTTTTATATGTATTTTTATGCCCATTTTGAACTTAATAGATTGTAGCAAACATTGCTTGAAATCAGTTTCAGTCCGTCAACACTACAAGGAGAACCATATTCCTGTTTTGGCGGATAGTGATCTTCCATAGCCATGAACTGAGGTATTAAAAGGGTTTCATGTATATACTGAGCTTGCTAACCAGCCTCAGAGAGAAAATAACTATTAAAATATTAGGTGTTCGAGGGGTCAACAAAATACTCGTTTCAAAGAGGGTCGGGGGGGGGGGGGTCGGTTGTGTTGATATAGTTTTCAGCCGCATAGAAATTTTCACAGAACTTCCGTTGTTGTTTTATATTTTTGGGTTCAACTTCCTTGGTACCTCTAACTATCTGAAGCAAATCACTTATTCCATTAGCATTGTAGAGTATTTTTACGCCTTTTTCGTCATTCTACTTTAGGCTGGGAGGCTGTTGTTACCTCAGTGAGTGCTATTTAATAAGCCACTTTTGGCCATGGTCTGAAATGGTGGTTAGCCTAACCAACTTCTACGGGGTCACGACCACCAGTAGTATTGGTGTGATGCTCGGAGGGCATAAGATATTACCCTTATTTAGGTGTGAAGTTGAAACTACATACCGACTGCAAAAGCAAACGCTTTATCAGCCGGCCATGCACTCTCTACGAACACAATTCGTTCAGATACCCATTTTGTTTTCCCTACAATTCGCTCTTCAATCTTTAATGCTGTATTTTTTTATCTGTACCTAATCCTGTTATTCTAAGTTCTTTTTTTACGAAGTTCCAAGTTTTTACGGTTACCCAATTTTTGGTTTTGTTGCTCACATTAGTTTCGTTGTCCCTTATTATTTATTATTTAGTATCTAATATAACAGTTTCGATTGAATTTTGCAGTTGTTCTGGAATTTTCTCTATGTTGGTGTCCAAGGCTAGTTGGTACTTTAGAACCTTGTAGGAATAGGCCTTCACTTAGGCTTGATCTTCATCAGTTCTGGATTAAAACGTATTCTATTTGGATCCTGTAACACTCTCCAGGAGATACTCAGGTGTAAAAGTGGTACATGATACATGAGTTAGTGTAAAATTGTTTATATATCAAGACAACAAAATTAAACAATGATTTCCAGGTATATTCTACTGGAGTAGTGCTGGTTGTAAGAAGATTGAAGGTCGTGAAGTTAAGCTTAATAAATTCTAGAAAATTTATGCTTTGGCTAAAGTTATCTTATTGTGTGCTATAATTTTTTTTATATTTTTTCAAATTTCAAGATTAGCAGTTACTAATTACGGTAACCCACTAATTACTTCAGTAAAACATGCTGTCTTATTTTAATTGCTCTCCAACATCTCTGAAACTAATTATGTATGAGAGGACACCATAAAAGTGATTTGTCTTTTCATAAATCTATTCGACTTTTAATACTTATCTATAAAACTACATTGGAGCGTTTTGCATGATACTCGTAAAAGCCATCAGTAACAATAATAGAAAATATACCGACGGTTAATGTCCTAGTATTCCCCAACAACATAAACACAGTCATTCGATCAAGAATCCTGAGCATTTATCCACTTTGGAAAGCTCGTATTGGGAAGTCGGTACCCGATCGCCGTCTCCGAAGGGTTTGCGCAATCCATTAATTTGCAAAGCCGAGTGGACAAATCCCTCGTAAAAAACAAGGAAGAGCGAAAGAGCGACTTCTTATTCTTGGAGGATGCATTAGGTTAAAAGCCCCGGCCGAGAACAGATTAATCCGATACACCCCTTGGACATGTTCCGGTTCGATTCACGAACTCGCCGGGAGCGGACAAATCACATTACACCAATCAGAGAGTTTGCTAAATCAACGTTATATTTCTACATAAAGCGGGATAGGCTTGATTAATGCCATCAAATCGGACAATATAAGCCGGATCAGATTTCCGGCGGGGGCGGGGTGTCACAACGTGTTTAAACCGTGTTTGCTTGCTCGGCTTCCTGCATTTTTAAAGCCGACCTCTTGCGATAATCTCGTGTTTTCTGTTTCTGCGTGGTCGCGGATGAATTAAAGATTTAGGCCGTTTCGCCGGCTCCTTCGAATGCAAATGAAATCTGCTCAGAAGGGACGTAAAATATTTGGAAAACTATCAAGGGAAGGAGTCAGTTAGGGTTGGATGAACACGGCATCTGCTCCATTGACCGTTCTGCGTTTATTTAGTTATGTAGACGGTGCGTTTTCCTTTCTTCGTTTACTTAATTCAGTGTTTTTTCTGGCAGTCACCGGTGAATTATAGGAGAACTGAACGAGGACATCTGATATATAACTTGCTTTGTACCATTTCCATTTTTTTTCAATATGTTTCCAAAACGGTTGTGTATATTATTAGAAAGGCTTTGGATTCTGGCAAAATTTGGTTCCATATTGTTCAATGTAACGAAGAAACATATTTCCTTGGACATTATGTCTGAAATTACTGCAAAATTACTATACAGTAAAAATAAGACGCATAATAACTGCTTATATCAACACTTCTATAACAATTTCTTGGCAGTATTCCATTTGCGAACAATTGTTAACTATAATTACTTCATATCTTCAAATATGGCAACGGTACGAGGATATAATTGAGGTCTCGCCAGCTAGAAACAGTGAGGATAACGTGCACTTGATTAAATGATGTAATTACCCAATATACTGAGCGCCAACAAGTTTTTAAATTACAACAAATATATACAAATAGGTCGCAAACTTATAAACTCTAATAATCGCAGCAGATAATAACACAATAACTGAAATATGAAAAGTAACAGTAACGAAATCAGAGACATAAATGGCATAGACAGTGCATAGGATCTATTAAGTAACGCGGCATAAAAAAGTCATTACAATTGTTCTTAAAGGCGTTACTTACACGAAAGGTGCACCTCCAAATAGAAATATGTTAGTATCTAACACAATTAATAAGGTGATCTAAGGTCAAACAAGTAAGATGTAAATTACAGGCTACAAGCAACTTTAATTTCTTTAAATCAATTCACCTAGAGCTTGCAGGACGAATTCATTACCCCAATGTTCATCAGCTCGTGAGCTACTTATCTGAGAGTTCGGGCTTTTGCAGTGGTTGAATTGAATAGCCTCCAAATGCGCTCTCACAGCTAATCACGTCGAGGGTGCTAGCACAGATCGTCAGGGGATCACTCAGGCGAGGTGCCCAAACTCAAATTATGCGTCCAGCAGCAGGAGGGGATGCACGCCTTTCGAAGGTAGGCGGAGTCGACTGAGCCCCAATACTACGGGGTAAAAAAGCTAGAAATACCGGACGCAATTAGCCAAAATGTACAACTCCATCACCCTGATTTACAGGCTTTTCTGGAGAACGACCATTCGAGGCCACATTCGAAAGGAGCCGCTATTCAGGAAGTAACAAGACGATTAATTCATTTATTATCTCGAAAGGCGAAACAGAAAATGCTTGCACGACCAGATAAGCGATTAAAAATACAACAATGCAAAACGAACGGCTTAAAACGCTTGTTGAAGCTTGCCAGTAATGCAGGTACCCAACTATGACCGCAAAATGCGAGCGGTCGTTTGGGCTACGAGTACATCCACAAAGAGCGTTTAACGGACCAAGAATTGTGCACAAAATAAATCCTAACGCTAGTTACACTTTTATAAGTTACAATATACTTTGCAACTGTCCTGTTTGAGCCGATATAAATACCAAACCTTGCTTTAAATTGATGGTAGGGCATCCTTCCTAAAATGAATCAGGGTAAGCTTTTCTCCGAAGCTGTATAACACCACAACCTTCTTTTCGGGAACGTATTCGTTAAAACGCTTTACTTTATCATATCAAGAAAACAATATATGTGGCTAAGAGATAATTTACAAGCACCAATCATCAAAATGGAGTGAATACTCTGTGATGAGTATAAATATTCGTATTTAGCATGTCAAAGAATATTTAGCAGCTCTCTGTACCCCTTCTATCAATGGTACTTCCTTTAGTGATTTCCTTCAGTGGATCACTAACTTTAATGAAAAAAAGCATTATTATCAGCAAATAATACCCAAATCAAAGCAGGAAGGGTGGTCGAGGGCCTAGAGTTTTGGCAGATACAGCTGTTTGCCTCACTGGAGGCTCGAGATTGGCATTTTAGGAAGATTAAGAATTGAAGCATAGTAGACAATTCACCAGATTTACATCAATTTTGAAATGATTATTTTGTGTTGCTACGTCGTCAAAAAGTCATTCCCGTCTGTCGTTACCAACCGATTAAAAATTCGATTTTTTCTGGCATTCGCTCTATCTACAAGTACGTTGCGCCTAGTGGATTTCACCCCATGGAATGATCAACTCCTCAATGATGGCGTTTCCGTTAGGGCCATTTTATAAGATAGGAAGAAAGTGGATATCGGTCAGCTCTAACTGCCATCAAATATTTTCCCTTGTAGTCTAGTGCGTTCCACACACATTATTTGGACCATGTGTTTGTCTATACTCTATAATATATAGGTAACTTTATAAGAAAAATAAACCGTAACAGGTAGAGGTAAGGTAAGTAAGCAGCCGTTCCCTTCTGGGTTAGGCGACACCAATAATTGTCTGGGCAAGAATGTATAACCTAGTGATGCACGACAAATTATTATTATCTACTTCCTACGTCCTTGCCGAATTGAGTTAGACAGAAACACCTACGATTTCAGTATAAACCCGCCTATGTATGGCACTATAGCTAGCTGTGTACATTTTAGGCTTAGTTACCTGTCGTAAATTTAATTTTAAGTGAGAAAAAAAGCAGAAAAAAAGAAAACGTTAAGTAAATAGTTCTTACAATATTTAAAAGTAAAAGTAGGCACCAATATGTTGCTTTCTCTTCTTCCTTTTGGTATGGTGCTGCAAGCCAAGGTGAACCAAAGCTGACTACATGACATAATTCTTAAGTTTCTATACTCATCACCAACTTTCTGGTTAGATACTCTTCTATTCCTGTTTTTCTGCTTACGGTGATAATCAAGCATCCCTGCTTATGTAATTCCTTTCTGCCAGCCTTTTTCTGATATCTTGGTAATATCGTCGGACTATCGTTTCTTAATTCTGCCGACACTACTTTTTCCCGTAAGTGGTGTCAAGTGTACCTTTCTAGTCGCTCCCTTATATCAGCATCTTGCAATGTGACCGGCCAATTTCGCAACGTCAGTGACTTTTCTAGAACTTCTCTTCCTCTGATTTGTTGTTCTATCCCTCCACGTTATTTTCAACATAGATTTTTCTTTACTATTAACTTTTTTACTAATCTAAATTCTAGTGCCATAGTAAATACCCAACTTTCTTCCTCTGCTTTCTTTCTTCTTATCGTGGTATAATCCAAGGTAAGTTTAGACTGGCTACATCATCATCATCAACTTCTTCTTTGTCCGACCATAATACTGTAAGCCAAGTACACAAGAAGTGACTGTACGACATATCTCAATCGTTCTTTATTAAATACCCAGCATACCTTCCGTCTTTCTCTTTCTTTTTTTGTTTATTCCTTCCTATTGCATCACGAGGTGCCCAAGGTGTTTCCAGCGTTCTCATATTCAGTACTTAGTAGATTTCTTCCTCTTGTAGGGGATCAAGTAGTCATCGTCAATTTGATTATATCTCAGAGATTCAATAAGGCAGGCAGGGTTTTAAGATAGATACTGAGTGAGGTATCAAGAGAGCAGTTCCCCTCTAACAAGTTTTGTCCCTGTTCCTACTGCTAACTATATTAGATGTATGTTATAAATATGAAATTTTCAACATTGCTGTGACCACAGTGTCAAGTAGCAGTTCGTTGGCTATACGGTTTTCCGTTGTATTACCATCCATTCGTTAGGTCTATACTTTCAGTTTTACCACTTTTTGCAGTACCCTTCATTTTTCTTTCCTTCTCCCTCTTGCTGTTTCTTGTCAAAATAAACTGGGGAACTTTGTTTTTTTAATGCCCTTGTACAAAAACCAACACCCGCAATTCACGTATTAATCTTCTACGTCCTCCGGCTTTCTCGTTTAAAATTAATTTAACTACGTGATTTTGCAGTGTCATTACTATGTTAGGTTAATTTTTATTCCTTTTATTATATAATTTGTGATGCTCTTGAAGCTACCAAATTATTATATCCTATATTGTATTATTTATTGAGGCTCTTTCGAACTAGTTAAACATTATTCATGCTCAGACCTGAAAACGGAAGTGAGGAGAAATCCTTATTATTCCTGGGCTTGGCTGAATATTTCAAAATCTACCCTGCAATAATCAGCTCGTGTTTTCTATTCCAGCGCGAGCGCCGTCGATTAAAGATTTAAACTCGCTTTGCTGCATTCCATCGGAGCTTAAACGGAATCTGCGACCAGCAGGGACGCAAAATCTTGGAAAACAATCAAAGGAAGAGTGAGTTAGGGTCGAATGAGCGCAGCATCTGCTTGATCGGCCGTTCTCGCGTTTATCTAGTTATGTAGACCGTGCGATTTTCTGTCTCCGCTTCGCTTAATCCATTGCTTTGCTACCTGAACGCTGTAAGACCCTTACGAGTTCGAGTCGAGCTCTAACTGGAGTTGATCCTTTGCATAATTTTTACACGCCCTTCTGCTTTAAAACTTCGTCAATGGGCTATTCCCACTGCTCCTGTCGTGGCCGCCCTTTTAAAGGTCGTCCAACTTTTAAACTGTTTGTTATCTTTTGTTCTATCTGCTGTTTCAGCTTTTGTAGCTTTTTGTACTGAAAGGTGATTCTTCTGCGTCAGTGTTCTTTTTGTGTTTCTGGGATTGCAATCGTTTTTTATATTAAAGTTGGAAGTTCCACTATAGGGTCATACTTTGCTGACAGCAACATAGTACTGGACATGATTATTTCTTCTCCTTGCTCAGCAACGTATTACACGTCGACCTCTAGTAACAAACAGTGGTAATTCGAGATAAAACAAATTCGTCATAACTCATGAGCGACAGACAGTTGCTGAAATCCAATGGTAGACAACAAGTGTTAGGGCATATCCCCATTAGAATTATAGTAATGCCTTAAACGATTTGTGCTGGCTTACCCACTTATCAATATTGGTTTCTCCATGGAATTTATGTCGCGCGACGTGACGTATTGAGCAGGTTTTGACACCATATTGTTGCAGTTCTGGCCGTCAATTGTGCCCCGCTTAAATATATCCTTAATGCAGTTCCCGAATTTACTGTGTAATTTTATTTTGTATAACAGAGTACCGTTCCACATATGCTTGAAGTAGGGTAAGCTTTTCACAGATCACGAAGGTAAATTTACATGCTGCAGCTGAGCTCGCATGTCAGCATCATAGAGGGAAAGTGTTCCTAGTGTAATTCCCCTAGTGTATCGCCAGCGGGCACATGTTATGTGGTGACGCACATAAAAATGACACAAATTTGTCTCCGTTTCTATCCAGGTACAATTTTGTTGACTATCGCGATCAAGTCTCTGTTCTTTTAGACTACGACGCATTCCTTTTTACCGAGCTACTTATAACAACTTTCAGGCTTGCTATCAACGTGCTTACGCCTATAATACTTTTTCGGTAATTCTAAGAAACAACAGGAAAAACAAGCTGCCAGCAGCTTTTCAGTCTGGATTGACAAATTCTTTCAAGAAAGGCGACAGTGAAATTATATTTATGAAATGGAAAATCGGTGCCAGGCAACCACTAAACAGAGAAAAGACACCGAAACTTGCAATACTGAGAGGTTATAGGCAGACTAGAGGACATTATCAGCTATGGATTTTGTACCAGAGGTACTTTATTTTTTTGCCTAGATAAATAATGTTACAGGATAAAATGATGAATAAGACCCCCAATAAATATTCGTGGCAGTGCTCGCCCCTGCGTGGATCTTCCAGCCCTATAGGCTCCAGTTAAAAAGTCAATCGCGAGGGGGATTCGAACGATAGGGCACAGTTCAGGGCGAGGTACCACGGTAGGGGTAGTTGATGGTAATTACATAAAGACAAATCGACGGGCGCCACGACTTTTAGAATAGTATGTCTAACTTTGACTAACGATTGGCCAAAAGCCGAAATCCAATCACATGTAGCATGTAATAAATCCGGGGTTAGTCAACGTTTTTTACAATGAATTACAAAGGTACATGGGGACAGTACGTCCACTAAATGTGTTGGTACCTGAATCCAATAACGACCATTCTTAAATGCCAATGCAAGCTGCTCTCGGTTCCCGGAGTCAGGTTGCCACAGTGCCTTTGTGCAAAACTCCGTAAATTCAAAGCGAACGGTACCTGGTTACTCTAGTACGGTACCGAATAACATGCAATGTTCAAAAATTGTTCAAAATACGCACATCACTTTACCAAGCACGTAACACTCGTAATACAATGTTTACACTACCTTTTTGTTGGCGTAGGTGCCCAATAACTGTATCTCTTGGGACTGCAGGCCTGAAAACCTCGCCTGGTGTATTCTGCGATGTTGATTGAAGATGGCCCCACAATGCCTGAAGACACTGCACAGAAGCAATACACAAAGCTGCGGGTTGAAGCGGTCTGAGTGTAACACCCCCGAAGAGGGTACAAGAAAAGAAGTCTAAGACGGTAAGGCAGATTTTGAAACGGTAGGAACTTCGATGCACAAGTAAGCCTTTTTAATGGAACCCCCACTACAATAATCCATCCGAAGACGTATTTAAAGCTGTCACTTTACGATAAACGGGAATATCGCGGTTTATAACGATATGCGGAACTCACGACCCGTAGCAACAACCCCCAAGCACAACTCGTGCAGTTCTGAACACCACGGGCCGGGAAATGTTACTACTATTTGCAACGTTCATTTTACGATTTCTGATAGACGGAAAAGCACATTGGCACATTTCACAGTTCTCCAGACGGCACCAAAAATTAACGGAAGCACACACCTTAGTCGGAAAGCGAAAGCGGAAGCGAAAATATACTCTCTTCACAGATCCACCCCTCGGTCGCATAAATCGAAGCCGCGGGTAGGCGAACTTGACACACGTACTGTTTAGTTCAGAGCTGGGCCGTCATTTTGTTAGAAGATCGCGGGCAGTTTGACGGTGGTCCCGCGTCAGGAAATGCATCTCCCTTATACAACGAAAGGCTAAATTTTCTGTTGCACAATCTCGAATGATTGCCCCACTAAACGTAATATCACAAAACAACTCGGGGAAGCACCCGAGCCATTCAAAGTGCCTGCTTGTCGCCGTAAAAACAATAAAGAAAGCGATAACGGGCCACGTCACTCCGACCATTGCAGAAAGCACAAAGCATATGGAAAAGATTGCGTCACCCCAACCGCTCGAGGAAAGTTCCAGAATAATCGAAAGTTACATAAGTGATTTATAAAGAGCTAGAGTGTGTTGAACAACAACACTGAATTCTGAGAAATCGAGAAGCTAAAACTGTATTGTTTGCAGAACGCAACAAAGGGTAAATTTAAAAATGAAATTCGACGAATATGACTTAACTGTAGTGTTCATAAACGACCCACGTGGAAATGAGGTTCTGATGGAAATGAAATTTGATAACATTATTGAATTACGAATTTAACTTGCGTAAATCGTGAAAATGCTAGGATTTAAGCAAATTGTTCTAACAATATTTTAAGAGATTGCTAAGCAATTCAGTTGTTAATGCCAAGTGCCTATATGAAAATAGTAAAAGCAATACGAATTTCTTTGATTCTGGAAAATCAATTATGGATTGTTCTTTTTAAGTAAAGGGTGCAATTGAAGTGTTCGTGTATTAGATTTGCGTCTTAGAAGTAATGTATTTAGTAAGTCATCAAAAAGACTTCAAATTAAAGTATTGTTGCCACGGTTGTTATTTTTTTTTAAATCGAAGCACAGATTCTGCCCCATTTTTCCTATCAGAATTCCTTTGCGTAATGTGTCTACGACTAGTTATAACCACGCCGCCTGGCCGAATACTAATCTAGCGGTTATGCTTTTGTACATTTAGGTTACATTTACTTACTATTGCAAATAATCCTTTGACGTTTTTCTAACTGAACTGGCACCCTACAATAAGGTTTGTAAATATTTAACCTTTCAGTGATATAACACAAAACAGGGTGTGATGGCTTTCTGAATTTTTAAATCCGTTCGTCCAACGATAATCGGCTCGGCATCCCAATTCCTGGTGGTCAGGAGTGAATTAAAGGTTTAGGTCTTTTTTACTGCTTTGGCCCGGAATGCAAATGAGATCCGCGACCAGGAGAGACATAAAATCTTGGGAAAACTACCAAAGGAAGAGCGAGTTAGGATAGAATGCACGCGGCATCTGCCTGATCGACCGATCGCGTTTATCTGCCTTTCTTTATGCAGTCCGTCGGTTGCTCCTTAATACCGGAAACGCGAGTGGAGGCAATACCGGTTCGTGCTTGCAATAGTGCAAGGAGTGATGAGTTGGCAGTAAGTTCTGCAGCGATCCGGCTAGGGATGACTGATTTGTTCCGTATGGATGCCCGGCCACGTGCCCCGACTGCCGACTGCTGCAAAGGTAATTGTTTACGGCGTATTCTATTTTGCGGGCCGAACTTGATTGATTTAGGACGGGTTTTAGAGCGACTCGTGGGACGCGCTGGACAGAGCCGTCAGAACCGACGGAATTGGGTGCTGTTCAATTAATCAAAACCTGTTTACACTACTCGCGACGATAAATGATCTCCAATAAATTAGCTTATAACACGTTTGCAAGAGTTGTGTCGAAAAACGCGGCTGTCATAGAATAATGAATTTGCCCTTTAAATTGGCTTTCGGTATTTACATTTCGTAGCAGATGCAAAATGGTTTGCAGGTGCAAAAACTGTTTTCATTAGAAATGAGGCAAATATACGTCAATTCCACTGTCAATACAATTGTATTTAAGTAAATACACATTTACGTCATTCTTAATTCTGAAGTAGAATGAACCTTTACCAACCTAGAAAACCTTAGCTTAATACTGTAATGCAGCATACCGTATGAGTGACACATTTAATTAAAATAATATCCAGATATCTAATGATGTAACAGTTGTATGTTTTAACTGGTGGTGTTGTAAGGGACAACCACAGGGTTGTTTTTGTATCAAGTAGTAAAAAATATCTTGAATTGATAATCTACGATAAATAGTCACGTTAAGGGTTAAATTGTGTTAATTGTGAAGAATAATAATTGATGATTTTATACGTAGCACCAATATAGTACTCTCTTTGATCAAATTTGACTGTAAGTCAGAAATATGATTAAAATATAAAATTCAAGATTGTTTGCTTCCATTTAACGTGATATGTTACTACGAAGCCAGTAAAAAAATGAAAGTGAGTGTTGTGGTATGCTGTTGAGCTGTCTATCCACAAAATAGAAGTTTCAAAGAGCTACAGCGAGCTTTGTTTTGGTCGGGAACAACCCAGGAACGTGTTTTCTGACTAGAATTTGTCCAGTTAGGAGCTGAGATAACACATTCAGGTACAAGATAGACAATCAGAAGGTTAGTGCTCATTTCTTATGAAATATTAAGAAGTTAGATAGCAAGTTTCTTGCGGAAAATTATTAAAATAATTGTAAATATATTTAGAAATTAATTTAGAAGAATTAATTTTCTAAATTTAATAGTGATTCGAGTACTCGACGTTTTTCGATAATTATAATTTGAAATTTACATTTTCGTAATAGGTTATTTTTTAGAATATTCATTTAAATCAAGTTTGGATATTTAACATTCGATTAAATTAATTTTGACAATATCACTTTTTTTGTAATGTCAGATCAAACTTCGATGTGCTACTAACAAACTGAAAGTATGAATTTCATTTTGTGAAGTACCTGAAACTTGTATTTGATTCAAACTCAAATCATTATTATATTTTAGAAGTAATTCAATCTTTAACTACAAGAGAAAGTTGTTAGTTGAAAATTTACCCATTCAGCTGGAAGTAAGGGATCCCATTGCTTGTAAACTCACTAGTCGAGGTTTTAAAAAACTATAATCACATGACATACTTCTAAATGTCAAATTGATACCTGATAGTGTTTCATTTTAATAGTTTTAATTTGCTAGTAATTGTAATAACACCGTAAGAAAGTGTTACATTACAAGTGTGGCACCTCAAGTGGGGCTAGATATATAACAAGGCTATTGCTGCTATTACAATACATCGAAGAATGTTATGGTTATCCCTACTATTACAACATCTACTGATATTACGAATATTTCTATTCATGATGTTTCCAACTTTTTTGAAGCCATGATTACCTAGGAAAATATTTTCCAATGACTGAATAAACCACGAAATGCCAACAGTAAATACAATGTTAAAAGCACTTCAAGAAGATAAACACCGAAAACTTTGAAACATGTAGTGTTACATGGTTGAAAATGTTTCTTCTTCTCGGCCTATAATCTATTAATTCTTCATAGTTTGTGGTCTGCCGGCTATTTTGAATAGTCCGATGTCCAGCAGTTTTGTAACATTATGAGTTTATTCTAGTTTGTTCTTCTTTTTCGTCACCTCCTAAGAACGTCCAATACATGACACCTGTCTAATATTCTTGTCCCTTATTACATATTCCATTTTCAGTACTGTTATATTTCTCAGTATTTTCTTTTCTGTAGTTTTAGAAATTCCTTTCGTCATTGTACCATGTCTCTTAGACATTGCTTATTGGTCTAAAATTGCAATTCTACTAAGGACTGCTTGGGTTTGATTTATCGACTTTTAGATAAGTTAATATAGTAACCCTGTTAGCCATAATATTTCTAAATCTTGAAATATTACATCTCTACGCAATTCTACTTGAAGGCCTGTCAGCTAGACTCAGTGAAAATGGTGTGTAGTTCTTTAAATTATGTTATTACCAATTTTAATGGGAGCCAACAAGTCTTTAATTACAACAAATATAATAAGATAGGTCGAGAACTTACAAACTCGCAGCAGTCAATAGTACAATATCTGAAATACAAATGGTAGCAGTAACGAAAGCCACATAAATGACACAGATAGTGCATTGCGTTTATTAGGCAAATGCTGCATATAATAGTCAGTACAACAGGATTTAAAGGCATTGCTTAAACTAAAGGTGCACCCCCAAAATAGCGTTTTACTTTAGTAACTATAACAATTAAATATGCAATTCAAGGTCAAGCAGCTTTAATGTCATTACATTAATACACTTAAAGCTTGCAGTATGAATATAATTAACCCAATTTAAAATCGGTAACGAAGTTTGTTAGGTCGTAATTACTTATCTGGGAGGTCAAGCTTCTGCAGCGGATGGTTAGATAGCTTCCAAGCAGGCTCTTAAAGCTATTCTGGCAACAGGTTGAGGGTGATTGCAAAAACCACCAGATCGTAAGCGAAATATTACTACAGCTGATTGATGGTGGAAATGAAGATCATAGTTAAATGGGGCTCACAGGGCGAAGAGACTACACGCCTCCTGAAGCAGACCGAATCGATAAAGTTTTAAACCTTCCGGGATAAATCCAGAACCTCCTGAAAAACCCCATGCACACCCATTGCCAGTGTGTTATGGCGCTTTAAAATACGGAAGCCGCCAATGGTTCGATGCCAGAGGAAGGGGTAAATGTGGTAAACTTCTTGCTCCGTCAGCATAGCGCAGCAGCGGTCAGATAGTGACCACGAAGAAAAACAATGTGCGCCTTCCAGTTTTCTTCTTTGAGTGCGGTGTGTGATTTGCCGTGTGGAAACATTCTACGGCCTTTGTGGCACTTTCGAACTCAGTCAGATTTGTAAGCTTCCTATTTTGAAGTTCTGTTCTTATATTGTTGAGTGTTAAAGGGGACTTCGTTTCGACTCTGTATCAGCTATCGTAAGCAGTACATTATATTCCGCCGCCATTGCTTTATCTCAAGTCTATATTCGACACCGGCTGTCGCTTTGAGCTACAGCTGTCTTTTCGCTTTACTGAATCCGCATCGAGATCTGGCAAACGTTTCTTACTCGAGCCTGGAGTTGGGCCGGTTCCTCTCGCCTCTTGCATTGAGTTGCATCTTCATGTTATTGGAGCATCCTCAGTACTTACCGCTTAACGAACCTAAATTTTGAGTGCATTCCAGTCTGGTGTGTGCTGATCGTTATTTGACTTCCATAGTTTGTAATCGACGTCACTTCACGTGTGTAGACAAAATTTTTAAGCGTAATTTAATACGGTTCTCAGCCTTCTGAGCTGGCACGATGAGAATTGCATGTTTTGGTATGCCTAATAAAGCCGTATTAGAAGTAAATACTGTTCGATTTACGCGTTTTCAGTGAAGTGAGGTAGTAGACTTCGTATTTCTAACCCGTATATCACTCAACGCCGTGAAGAAAGTTACTCATAGTTGAATTTTCCTAATATTTAATCGGCTGCTAATCAACCTGGTGGCACCCTTACTCCAGAACAAGCATTATCCCCAGTACCTAAAAATTTTACATTTATTTGTTTATTTAGGTAAGTGGTTTTTGGGGTAGCTCCGTATTGCTGTTCAATATTGCGATTTATATTTACATTCATAGTTATGTACTTTTCTTTGAATTGTTAGTACATCGTTTAGATCGACTTAATTAGAACTTTATTTTTCATAGCTATTGCCGTTGGTCTAGCGACTGACGAACGAGCTGTTTCTGTGGCACCTTGTTGGAGATGTTCGAGCTTTTAATTTCCTCACCGGCGAAGTTACATGGACGGGACGGCAGAGACGGCGCCGTATTTGTCATAATCATCCAGGAATAAGAGCTACGAAACGGCGCCACCAAGCTGGCTGACTGGAGCTCCATGCTTCAATGCGAGCTGTTGGACATTCGGATGGCACTCGAATACATATCGCGAGAAAGTCCCGAACTTGTACCCTTGTAGAGCAGACTTGTTCTTATGGCATTACGTGATATGCTCCTAGAGCTGTAAGGAAAGGTGTGGCATGGCGTTCCACATAAGAGTTCGATTCCACTAGGTGAAAGCAAACACCTGGGATCCAGAAGAACACACGTGAAAACAAGCGGGGTAAAGAGGTAATGAAACACGAAGTGCAGAACGTTGCGGTCGGGTGACTGACTGAGAGATTAATCCCTTATCTCGAGGTCGGGAAAAAATTCGCCAATCGGTTGGGTTGACAAGCGGTTCGTCTTGAAAGACGACGAAGGCTTTGGCTCGTACCTAGTACGGATCGCAAAGACCGATGACGATGCATACGACTACGGCGAGGGCTCGTACTTTTTGGTGCCTAAATTTAAGGATAAAAAGAATATGGGTTAATGTACGGACAACACATGCAAATAGCGACTAAGGTAATTCAAACTGCTGTCATAGACACAGACACTGTGTGGTACCAAGCTGTGGCTAATCTCTTCATGAATCTATAAAAAGTGCTATTCATTATAACAAAAGCTAATTTTCTGCTATATATTTTTCTGTATATTAAGTAGAAGGGTAAAAAATGCAGGTCTTTTAACAAAGAATTTTTAATTTCCGCCTTGAACGTATATTCGGATAATTATAAAAAGTTCCTATTATTCCTATCATACCTATCCTATAGCTCTAAGTATGGATTGCTCCTTGCATCGCGCATCGCTCTAACTTTCCTATAATATGAAACCAGATATTGCGGTCAGGTATATTAAATGTCAACCCAACATTGCTTTATGGTGCAAAATGTAGTAAAGAGATATAGTCGGTACATGACTTATAAAATATGTAGAACTTTCTAATGGACAAATTCCGTATATAGGAAGTTTCCCTGCACATGGAGCTCGAGTTGTAAGACATGGCCGACGTTTCAGGAGCGGAAAATGTATAGACCTATTCACAATTACTGCTTGCTTCTTAATGTCTAATATAAGCATCCGTACTGAAATTTTTCTCAGTTGTATCTATGAGTTTTAAGCAATTTTTTATAGATTAAGCCTTTTAGTAATAATGAAAATAGGATTAACTGTGGAAACGCCTCTGATTATTCAACTTACGAGTGTTGCTTAGAGGTAACCGTTTTTAGTCGTATCAGATTTACAAATGGCTACGTAAAGGGATCAGATGCAAGACTTTCTTCATTCACAAACAACGAACACGTAAATAGTGCATCAAAGGTATTTATAAAAGTAGCTTTGGCTCTTTCAAAGTAACCCAAAAGGCCTTGCATTGAATCGGCTGCTAAAATCAGATGAACTCTCGTGAAGTAGTCACTCTAAATTACTGAACTCAATTCGGCAGGCAGGTAGAGCAATAATGGAAATTAACGATTACCTAGTCATTAATTTATTATGTCGTCATTTGCGTAAATTCATCCCGCTAACTAAGTTAACCCTAATTTCGTATAAAGCCTCGGATCTCTCATGACAATATTAAGCTGATACATTAGTTTCTAGAACTTCGGGGCCTCTTGCAATTTCCAGAAATCTTCCAGCTCGTAATTGAAGGTGGTGTTGATGTTTCGTGAGCTCAAGTCTACGAGTAGTTACTCATCGGTATTGAGATTTTGCTCCGGCGAAACTTTAAAGGTCCAATTCAATTAGCGTAAGCTACACAGAATTTTCTAGTTCTCACCTTTGCAAAAGGAATAAATATACTTGCTAATAGGGGCAGTTAATGATTCTATAGCAAAACGATACGGGAAAAACACATATTAAATTTTAAAGCGCTGTGCTAAAAAAGCTCTGCAGGTAATCCGTAAATAATGAATTTCAATTAAGTTTGAACCACGTTTGTAAATTGGCCGTGCTACGAAGTGATTTGTTTGTGTTTGCATTTTGGAAATCAATACCAGAAATTAAGACCAAATTTTGATTCGAGCAGGCTTTGCATTAAAGTTTTTATAAGTAAATTAGCATGTTTTGATTGCTTGTTTTTTTAAGGTACTCCCCGAAGGGATAATAAATGCCTTAAATAATACAAAATACTAATTGATTGCACACCCGCCAATGAAAATTTTAAACATATGGATCATGCGAATAAACGAAAAGGTTATGTTGAATTTGAACGAGTTACACACTCGTTACAACCTCAAAGAAAAACATAAAAAACATAAAACGCAAGTAGGTTACCTGAAATTACACTCATCAGGTATAATAGATTAATTAGCCCTTGAAAATTTGCGGAATGCTAACGCCTGACGGTTAATCAAAGGCCTTCAATTCCCAGAGCGCGTAAGAAAAGAAATCGCATATATAATTATGTTATTATAAATACTGCTTGCGATTTATTGATAATTTAAGTGAATCTTAGGTGGTTAAAAATTAGACGTAGTTCAAATTCGACGCATAAAGAGTCGCAATAAAATATGACAACTAGAATTGCTAATCTTATGTAGTTTTTCCTAATTATACAAGTTATACGTTGGACGGGTTCTTTCATAAACGGTTTCTAAATACTGAATTTGCAATAAAACAAACTGAAATGTTGTGTGAGTACACCAATAAGCTAATCCCAAATACAACAAATAGGAATTATTTTAGGTTACACAATAAATCGTTAGCAAAACTCGATTTTAACCTCAAATAAAATCGAAAATAAACAAACGCTTAAATAGCCTATCAGGTAAACGCACACAATTATATCAAATGCAGATGACACAGCGCACCTGCGACAGTTTAAGGCAGAATAAATTTGATCCGACCTTAAATGTTTCCAAACGATAGCTGGTAGTGAGGGAGCATTCAAAATGGGCAGCCAAATCAACAGGCAGAGTATGGAACAGTGGCAGCCCCAGGAAATGGTCTACAGCTTGCTTGGAAGCTTCCGCAGAGGGTAGAAGCAACCATCCCCAAAAAACGATAGCTCGGGATACTTGCCCACGTTGAAGGAGAGGTCCAGACGATTGTACTCAGCACTGCTGGTGCAGCCAATGATGTGTAGGGTAGCTGGATGCACATTACATGCTCGCTGAACTCGCCCAGAAACCACGTTAAACTGAGGTTTGTAGGTGGTGGCCTCACACTTCACGTTTGTATGCGAAATTAGTATTATCTCCACGATGAAACGGTAATCTTCTTTTCAGAGAATATTTGGTAGGCTTAAGGCTTCACAAGGGCTCTTAATTTACCCTGGCTTCCACGTTGGAAGGATTCTTCTCACTCACAGGAAAAAGGCACTTGTTTTCCAGAAACGTATTTTTCATCTGTCATGGCCTATTTCCCAAAAATTACCAAGGTTTAAAAACTCTGGAGTATGTAACCTTCCAAACACCACCGCATACAAAGTAAACTATAATGTTATGCAAAAATTCTCACAATATGTCTTGCCGAATATTTTAAATGTAACAGCGTTTTAAGTTTTTCTACTTTGTGAAGGATTGTCATTTATTGGTCGAATCTGTCAATAGCAATGACATTTCATAAAACAAAACATGCTGAAATTCTTGAAAATTGAGTAATTCATCAGCTTATTCCTGCTTTGTATAAACAGTAGTCTAAATGCGTGGTAATTAGTTATGGGCAATTTTTGGTATAAGTCGGTTCAGCTGGATATACCTCCTACACTTTTTCCCAGAAAATGTTTGGTTAAACATAATGAAATTGAGGCCAACATATTAAAAGGGTTATCAAAAACTTTCATGCTGATCCCCTAAGAAACCATTGTGAAAACTAATTTAGGGTGACTAATCTAACAACATCAACAATCTTCTTGTTACATAGATTTCTCCACTGGTAGTCTCGTTGAGGGATCTGATTCAGTATTATAAAAAGTTAAAATATACAAAAAAACATCCTATAAGCATATGTTAAATTCCAAACCCGTATGGTGCTATTGTGCAGTTTGTTTTCGTACAAATTTAATTTGAACATAAACAATATGTAAAAGTCGTTATCTTGTTACAATAAACGTTTGGCCTTCGCTTTTGCCTTCATCACGCTTGCACTAGTTGACTCACGTTGAACTCCAGTGATGCGCCTATTGGTGTAGTACGTACCTGCAGCCTAGCTCCATTTTCCCCCCCGATGATCGAACAGGGAGCTCAAATAGGTATACAGAAGCAACAGACAACCCCTCCAAGGTTCTTGTGTATAGGGATAAGCCAAAAATACGCCCAGAGTCTAGGTTCCATCCCGTGATGCTGAAACCTGTACGCGATAAATTGTCGAGCCGATTTTAGGTGGAAACAACCCCTGGTCCTTTGCCGAGGCAATTTTTGGTGGAAAACAAGTATTGATTCTTTGTCAAACGGATACTGAGTGCCAAAAAAGCCTTGATCCTTTGTGGAACCGCTTTTCGGTGGCAAAACAACCACTCAACGTCTTTGTCGAGCCGATTCGCGGTGGCAACAACTCCACTGAAGTCGTCTTAGAACTCCCAGAACCAGTAAGAACGTATCTTAAAACTCAAATTACTTAATGAAGAAATCCCCAAGCAGATAGTCGTAGATCGCCATTTTTGTGTTTATATTAAACCAATCGTCTTGCTCTACAACCCAGTTTCGTTGGTTGCTTGCTGTTGTGCTTTAGATACATTGCACGCCTGTATATTCATATTACAATATGTAACTATGCGAAATATATTATCCAGTTACGAAAATTGTAAAAATGGACATTCCAGGAAATACCTCTTCGACACAATACGTTTTTCCTTTTATAACATAAATGCGTCGATAAACCTTTAATTTGGAATGTTCCTTTTTACACTTTTCCTAGTATAGAATTAAGAATTTAGAGGTCGCCATATCCTCAGATTCACATCAGGCTTTTGCCACTCAACCATTACGCAATTTGAGTGGTGACCACGCAGTGAGCAGATTTATGTGTAGCTCCACTTTCTCCCCCAGCAGATTAGTTAGACAGAAGCAGGCTAGATGCCTCCCGGACCGGTCAAGGCTTCTAGTAGCCAAGCCTTCAGAGCCCAGAAGATGATCCGACCTACTCCCGTCTGTATCACTACAGCGATATTTTCGGTGAGCCCGATCGATAGGTCCAGTCTTATACCATACCAAACCCTTATTCTTTTAAGTCCAGCCTCATCCCTGCCTCGATTGCTACAGCGCCGGGTTTGACAAACGTGCTCGAAATCATGTCAGCAGGATCCTCCTCGAAGCATCACCGCTGGTGTAGGCTACCAGAGTGCCAAAACTAATGTGGTGCGATTCAGCAGTTCAGAACTAAAATTAAGGTAGCCGGGCCATTCCAAACAGGTGTTTATTCACTTTTATATCCTCCTAATGCATTTTCATGTGTTAACGCTTCGATTCAGCCAGCTGAATCGCCGGTATTGAAGAAAATCTTGTTCTTTGGCGGCCGCACGCCCAGATTCCAGGGTCAGCCTTTAACGGCATCAAAGGCTTCTCTGAAAGCTCACGTGCATCAGAGCTTCCAGACGCCTGCCAGAATTACTATACAAATAAGCTTCAGTTGGTAGTCATTATTTTTTATTTTATCAAACCTTCTAAATAATGGGAATCTACCAATATTGTTAAACTTCTTTTTGTTTATTTATCCAAATTAGAGCCCTGGCTTGGAGCTACCCTCAAGCAGTCAGCAATAATCGGGGAACGTATAAGCCACTTGACCAGCTTCACAAAAGGATAGGTATATTTACAAATAAAAAACAGGCACCATAACATCGACTCCTACTGTGCAAAAACCAAGTGAATTGATTATATTTCCAATACACGATTACTAAACGATTTGGTTTTCTATCACGCTAGAAAGTAGTAGTAAGTGTTCGCATGAAGCAATGTGTCACACTCCATCCAGCATGTTCCGGAAAGATATTCGTATATCGAACCAGCCCGTTCCAGCCCCCGTGCATTTATTATGTGACAAGCAAGCACGATAGCGGGAGAGGTAAATTTTTCACAGTTTTTCCCCGCTGAGTTATTTTGCATTGTGCAATCTAAGTGGGATTCGCGCGGGGACAGTGATGAAGTTTCCCGAATCCGGAAGGGATCAGCGTAAGTCCGGAGCGCCCTATCGGCACCTGTGCTTTTCGCTAATCTCGCGAGGAAGTGGATAAATCTTTCGGTTTACGTGCAGCGTCCCACGCCCTTTTAAGCGGCATAATAAATACAGGCCACTGTTTGATCCGCGTTAACTCTAAACATAGAAGTCTGAAGCTTTTGGCGCCCTTCGATGGTGGTCATAAATGGAAAGCCGGACAAAGACGACCGGACGTTGATAAATTTTATTGGGGAATTTAGGAATTTCGCCGATGCCTGCTTTTGACGCCCCCATCAAACACACGCACGGTCACACGATAAGCCTGTCGCCGGAGATCGCCCTCGTGGAAATTAAAGAGCGGTTTAAGTGTGCAAGTGCGGATATCTCCAAGTCAGATTGCATAAATTACGTAATTGTGTGGGTCGCAAACAGCAAAAAGATTTTGTAAACAGCAATAGAAAAAGGTTGGTAATAAGAACCTAGTTGAGAATGTAAACTAATTTTTTTAATTTTATATAACCAAATCAACTAAATAAAGCATTGTAATATTTAATGTAACTCGTTTACGAAATAACTCAACACAGTTTTTATACAAGTTAAGAACATCCAATACATTAAAGGAAAAGATAAATGAGACGCTGCTAGATCAGGTATATACGAAAAGCTTAAGACAGTCGTCCCCTTCTTCTTTCTCAAAATTCTATTAGATATATCTTAGAATATAACCAAACAAATTGATATTGCTAATTGCCATTTTTGTTTATTTAATAAAGTCAAACGTTCTCGCCCCCTTCCCTTCCAACAATCTCCCATTAACTCCAACGCATTGCTCCTCTAGCAATAACAATACTCTTATTATTCAATACCGTTCCCTCTCTTACAGTGTTTTATTTTCTTGACGCAAAAGAATATTTTCAAGAAGTTGAACTTCACTAGTTGCCTTTCAACCTCCAATAAAACCTTTAAGCTATCCTTGTTTACAATAAAGATTCCTCACTTACATAGATCTGAATTTTATAAATTAGAGTGTTCTTGTTCCAAAAGTTTATATTGGCTAAACAGTCACACCCTGAAAACAGAACATTGGAACATAATTTCCCTATTTGTCATAATAAGGCTTCGCCTTCTCTATGTGAGACACCCCTACAAAACGTCAACTAGGGCCTTCTTTTACTTTTTTACCCCCAAAATGTACCTGGGGGTTTTTAAATTTAAAAAACGGGGCACCAGTTGCCAGAATCCTTTTTGCTGAGATTATGTTTTGAAAGTTATCAATTAGGATGTAAAAAACATTAAAAACGTCCTCCCTGGTTAGATAAAAATGTTATTAATAAATTTATTAAAGTACTCTCGTCAAATTTTGCTCTAGCGTGGAGTCACTTCCGCCTTTTGATTAAGATGGACGCGATATTTTTTAACTGACTCGATTTTTTTGAAAATGGTGCTGGCCCCTCGTGCTCGTTGCTTTTGAGATACAATCCATAGTTAGTTCACCGGGATATCCAGTTAGGATTGAGATACTGAAAGGAGATCTGAAGCGAATATGTATTGAAGAGGGCATCGGCTGCAGAATGTGATTTAGCGAGTATTTTTGTGGTCTGCTAGTGTTCAAACCTTAAACCACGTGTGGAGTAGGTTATGTAATTGCAGTTAGTCACGTGTTGAGATAGGCAGAGTTCTGGTAAGGGGTTGGTTTGTTTATGGAACTGTCGTTTAACGTTATTTTCTCGCCGCAGCCTTTAACGACCAGTAGGATGATGTGGCTAAAGCGGTTGCGAAAGGCAATCTGACTGATACCACTTAGAGAAAAATAGTTTATATAGCTTTATTTGCAGCATTGTGGACCCGTACATGTTTCATTTACCGAACTCGCCCTCTGAAAACGAAGGGTATGCATTTTTGGCTGTACTTTGAAGTTAAATTCAGCTACCGTTACGACGTAGCAATCATTATTATTGATTTAAATTGGGGCTTTACCTTCCTTACTTGTATACATTTAGGCTTCACTACTGTCTTGTTATGTAATAAAGATTTTTGGTGTGTTTATAGTCATCATAAGCGCTTCGTATGCCGGCATTGTTACGTTTGGAATTAGATGTAAGCTTGGACCAACTAAGTCGCTGATTGGCTAACCGAATTCTTACAGTGGTACCCAAACGGTTTTGAACATAGTCATTTCACACTAACCTACCGCTCGTTATAGTGTTGCCTAATTTTAATTTAGTGTGGGCAAAAACGACTACATTTAGTTTGAGGAGTGTAGATCATACTCAGTGTAGTACACAACAATACAAGTTAACAGTAGTCGTGCAAGTCAGGCGACAATAATTAAGTGCCTCCTCTCTTTAAAAGGGAAAATAGGGCCATAACAACTGCAGAAGTATTATTACAAGCTAATGTGAAATGACGCAAGTTTAGAAGAAATATTCGAAATTAAGAAACAACGAGTTTTACAAGAAGGACGATCATGGGTGAAAGGTCTATGTAGGTATTATGCAACAACCACTGCATTGTCTTTTCGGTGGCCAAGTTCTCCTTATATTATACCCTTATGTATTATAATTTTGCTGTCATAAAATAGTCCTTATTAAACCGCTCCAACTACATCTTCTACACATTTTAGTTTACCTTTGAATCAATTTTCCAAACTTTCCTTGGCCGTGATTACTATATCTTTTGAGAAATATCAATTGAGACCTTTCTGTTATACTGTTTGCCGTTTCCAGGAAGAATAAATGGTATTTGATCTAAGACTGGCATAGACGGCTTTTGACAAATTTGAGATATTTAGTTCAGCGCTCTACATTTTTAGCACGAGTTTAAGTTCTAGACTTCTTTTGGGCTATAGTTAGAGCTGTTATATTGAATCTTCCGCGCTTTTGTATTTTAACTGCAGTTTATTTCTACAGTTTACCTTGTTTTTTTTTTAATTTCTAGTCTTACTTTCCCGTTCCACCACACTAGGATATTAGTCGATGATCGATGGGGCTTGCAATTTACGATATTGCACCTACATCATGTCTTTCTTTATTGTACTATACTTTATTAATGAGGCCAACTTACTTTCCATACTCTGTGGATAAGAACTAACACATTGGAAAGAGAGGGAGTTTATGTTGTTATGCCTGACTAAGTGAAAGGTAGAAAAGGGGGTGCCAACCGGTTACCATACAGCCGCATCATAATCAAATTCGAGCGATTCAAGAACCCTAGCCTACTGCTTCTACGCTATCGATCATTCTCCAGCAATCTGTGTTTTGCTCATAAACTGTTTTTTCACACAAATATTGTATCCTTATCGATTTTTCTTCTGAATTTCTTTTGTTCAAACAAAAATAAATATTCTGATTACGGTGTTACTTCATGGTTGTACAGTAAGAAAACCAAAATCGTTTTTAAACTGAAGGTGACATTTCACTGATTTTCATTAAAGCAGCGCCAGCGCCGCAAAAGGCCCTAGAAATTGCTACTTTCAACTAGAGCTGATGCAAATAAAACTTAAAAGTATTCGAATTATAACAAATGCAGTGTTATTAGTTCGACAAATACGGGGAATTAAATGCAAATGCACAAGATTAAAATTAAAGCACACGCGAGCGGCACCAACTAATTCAACAAATCGTCACGAAATGCGGATTTAGCTTCTTTATCGACATCGACATACCAAGTTTTACGCACAACGGAAACGGCGCCTGGAAAATATTTTGTCACTGCTTCGAAACATCGCATTTCGAATTTGCTGCTGCTTGGATTTGTTATTATAAATACTTCCGGACCTCTCATAAAAGCCGATTTAAAATTATAGAAATGGCATGTTTGTGGCCGACCAACGGAAATAAAAGTATTTGTGGTTTTATGTGAAAATTTTCGATAGCCGTTTCCTAACTTCGTATATTTTAGGTGTCTAGATGTATTAAAGTATGATGTATTCTCCTTTCAAATAAAGTTAGGACATGACTGCCAAGACGACTTAAGTATGCTTCCACATTTTTTTAACTCAATATACTGATAGAAATAAAAGTGGTCAATGCATAGTTGAGCCTCAATTATTGTTTTAATTCGTCTACGTGTAGACCATTGACGGGTATTTAGAACATTGAATTCTGTATAAATGGTCGCACAAAACATTTGTTACATCGCATGACCATACAAAACATTATTTTAAGTAATACTACTAACTATGAGATTAGCAAATGGCCCTTTAAGATAGTTCCGAGTTTTCTTGTTGTGACAATACTTCTTGCACTTAATACTTCTGCAATTTATAAAAAAAAAGTTGAAGAATTACTCTTCGATATGTCTGGCGCATTGGATGCTTTGCTGGAGGCAATATTAGCATAAGAATGGTCCGCTTGAGGCATATTCTCGTTGAGGTGTGTAGAACCCTATATGCAACCGGTAGCCAACCTGTCACTAGGCCATCAAAATTGACTTCGTTATAAGCTATAGCTTATGTAGCGATTGTGACGTCAGTATTTGCAGCTCTGGCAGTGCGAACTTTACTTTTAGGAGCGGTGTCTTCAATATGTCCATTTCGAATTTGGTACTATTTGATTTCTTG
>CALNHX010004713.1:0-121278 GCA_940337035.1 Agriotes lineatus
AAACCTCGTCATCTATGACTGTATTTTTGAAAACTCAATTTTAATTTAAGAAAAGTGTCTTCGTCGAGACTATTTAAATTTAAAGAATCAAAAAAGGTCTGCAGTCTTGTCAAACTGCCTTTAATTTGGCCTGTTTTAAACTTGAGTTGTCGTAACTCAGCCATTGCTTTAAATTAAAAAAACAGTTTCAATTCAAGTACAACCAAACAATAAATTGGAACGGACTCACGGATTGTCTGAAATCTGCTCTTAGTGCGGTCCTGCACTGGATCCTTGCCTGCTTCTGCGGTGAACGTCGTTAACCTTAGGAAACTGCGAAATTGCCAAACGCCTTATGCCAAACTGCCGCGTCTTAGTGCGATCCTGCACTGGATCTTCGCGTGCTTTTGCGGTAAACGTCGTCAACCTCAGGAAACTGCGAAATTTCCAAATGGCTTATGCCAAACTGCCGCGTCTTACAAGGGACACTTAACTTTGTCACTAGAAAAACCAAAATGTGGGGTACACTAAGTCCTAATGTACCCTTAGTAATTAGTGGACTGTGTATTAACTGTTAAAATTACTTTATTTTGCCAAAAATAACAATAAAACTTATGACCGACTTAATAGGTCGCCAGCCATGTTAGCGTCTCTCCTCGTCCCTCTTACAGATTTCGTGGCGCGCACTACAACTAGCCGTTCTACTTTTTCCACAGAGATGTCACATAGTGAAGTTATTTTTTAAAACTGCCATATCAAGTGCTACATTGTTGGATTTTACACAAAAACAGCTTTCTAATGATGGTACTTTCGACCCCCATTTCAATTAAAAAAAAATCAAGTTGGCCGTGCTGCCGTATGTCTTACTTCTATACCAAATTTCAGAGTTCTATCTATGGCCGTATTCAAATCATATATGTATTATACATATATTGCTAGTACGGCCTGGAAACTGCCGAAAACATTACGGCGTCGACATAGTCTCGCTCTGAGTATTACGCGTCTCGTGCGCATGCCTGAGAATTCGAATTCCGCCTTTAAAAGCGAATTTTAAACTTGACCACTTCCCCACCACGCGGACGACGCCGACGCGCTTGCGCACAGCTCACCATATACATTGAAGAGTTGGTTGTCTGTCTCGCTTCCTTCGTGACCCCCCAACTCATAGCCGCTAGCAATATAGTAGTATAAATATATGAATCAAATAATACCACTGTTTCCATACTTAATTTACGCACTGTATAATTGGGCTATATGACCTGTTTGTTTTTTTTTTTCTATATAAATAAATAAATATTGTTATGGTATAGTACCTCAAGACTAATAATCTATTTATAAAAGTTAATCATACCTAAAGATTAATTATGTAATGATGATGTACCTAATTGTTAAAACATAACATTTTAGAAATTTTATATTAAAAGAACAGGATAGCTATTTATAATTTATTTAATAAAAGTAATATTTAATTTAAATCCGGTAAAGCAGTTAATATTCTTAGAAAAGGTTCTAACATATGACTAAATATGATATTTGAAGTAATAAAGATGTTATTTGGTGGTATCAGAGTTCTGATCATAATTGATATTAGATAACAATCAGAACAAACTATAAGATAGTTTGCATATATGTAAAAGCAAAAGTAGAATAATTATTTGAATAGTCCATTGAAATGTCAAATTTAATATAAATAAATTGTATTGTAAATTATCCAGGAGTGTTAGTTTAAAAAAAATGTGTGAATAGATTACTGTAGTGAATTGTAGTTTAGTAATAACAACAAATTTTTTATTCTAAAAATGTACATGTAATTGCGGTAAAAAGTAAAATTTAAAAATAAATCCTTTTATTTAAATGAATTTTATTATTTAATTAGTATAAAAAGGGTCTTTCTGCAGTCGTTTATTTCATAGATGAAATGTCGTGATCTCAAGTTGTCTTGTCATGTCGCTGAATTGGCGATGTTTCTCCAGTTATCCCTCTCTGTAGCGGTCCTTATATTTATTTGAAAGGAAGATCCAGTTATTTCTTTGACCTGGTCCATCCATCGTTTCGGCGAGCGTCCTTTGGGGCGGGTACCCTCTACTTTGCCTTGAATTAGAAGTTTTTCTAGGTTGTCGTCACTTCTTCGTGTTACGTGTCCGAAGTATTTCAGGATTCTTCGCCTGATAACAGTTGATAGTCGCTCTTTTATATGTAGTTCTGCAAGAATGGAGACGTTAGTTCTGTGAGCCGTTCATGGTATTCTTAAAAGTCGTCTCCAGCACCACATTTCAAACGCGTCCAATCTTGCTCTGTCTGCTGTTTTTAGAGTCCAAGTCTCGGCTCCATATAATGCAACAGGAAATACTAACGCATTGACAAGTCTTATTTTCGTATTATTTGTTACTTGATTGTCTTTCCAGATTTTATTGAGCTTTGACATCGCGCTTTTACCAAGTGCTACACGTCTTCTGATTTCGGTGGACGTATTGCCATCTTTATTTATTTGTGCGCCAAGGTATACTATTTCATTGACGTTTTCTATATCTTGTATGTTTGGTATATATGTTCTATGTTATTTTCTCGATCAATTGTCATCAGTTTAGTTTTTTGACGGTTTAGTTTCAATCCACATCTTAGGCTTTCTTCTTCCACCATATCGATAAGTTCTCTCATTTCTTGTTCGTTTTCTGCGATCAAAGTCGTGTCGTCTGCTTAGCGCAAGTTGTTGATTCTTTTTCCTCCTATTACTATTCCTCCTTCACAATTTTCCAGAACTCTTCTTAATATGAACTCGCCATATACGTTAAACAACAAAGGCGAAAGCACACAGCCTTGACGGACACCTCGTTGTGCACTAAAAGATTCAGAGTCTCTTCCGTCTATCCTGACAATTGCCTTGTTATTCTCCTAGAGTTGCTTCAGTAAGATGACCAGATGTTGAGGAGTTCCTATATCTAACAGGGCAATCCATAGCTGGTTCCAGTTCACACAATCGAAAGCCTTGCTGTAGTCGAGGAAGCACAGGTGGGTGAGTTTTACAAATTCTCTTGCTTTTTCTATGATTTGTCTAATGTTGCTCCCTCGTTCTTTTATTCTTTACGAAACTAGCTTGTTCCTGAGGAATTTGCCATTCTAGGAAATGTCTGAGACGTTGTAACATGATCCAGAGTAGAACTTTGCTAGGATGGGAGATTAACGTAATTGTTCTATAATTGTTGCAGTCTTGGCTTGACCCTTTCTTATGGAGGGGGATGAATGTTGATGTGGTCCAGTTCGTTGGCCATTGACCTGATTGTCATATCCTATTACATATTTTGTGTAGGAAATCAATTCCTTTCTGGCTAAGTTGTTTTAGCATTTCTCCGTTTATATAGTCTGCGCCTGTGCTTTTATTATTTTTTAGTTTTTGGATGGCTTGAACCACTTCCTCTCTCATTATTCCAGGTTCTTGTTCTATTTGTGTGATGGAAGAAAGTTGGATCGTTGCTTGATTTGGTTTATCGTCCTTATACAACTCGTTGCAGTATTGGCGCCATGCTTCTACTACATCCCCTATTTCCGTGACGACTTTACCTTCCTTGTCTTTTATTTTCCATTGCTTGGGTTTAAACTCTCTGTTAATTTCTTTAATTTTGAGGAACATCTCTCTTGTTTCATTTGTCTTATGTAGCCTTTCCATATCGTTGCACATTTTTCGTAGGTGTTCATTTTTATCACGTCTGCTAAGTCTTTGTATTTCTCGGTTGAGTCTCTTTAGTTCTTTCTCCTTTTCTTCTTTGTTCATGTCCACTTGGAGTAGAGTCTTCCTGGGTATCAGTGATTAAATTACCATGAAATGAAGGCAACGTAAATATTTTAAACAAACTATATAATAAATAAAGCTACAAATGGACCAATGGAGAAGGAATTAAATAATGGCGAAGAAGCTGAACAGCTACGATCTACAAAATACTCTTCCTGGAATTGCTGATGTGAAGTTATTTGGATAAAATCTACACCTGAGTTGGATTTGGAGGCGTATTGCATTGAACTTATTGTTGGGGGTCAGTCTAAAATCTCCTGTTTGATTTGGATAAAGTGCATTTGAATCACTGGTGAGTGGTTACATCTACACCTGAGTTGGATTTGGAGGCGTACTGCATTGAACTTATTGTTGGAGTCAATTGTTATCAGGAAAGCTATTTTTCTTGGGGTGGCTGTATGAATGCGCATCCGTATTTCACTCATTGTGGCAATTTGGATTGCTGACAGGTCTTAGTCGCAGCTTCAAGTAAAGCTGTTCCTGCAGATCAGTAAGCTGTAGTGCTGGTATCTTCATTAGAGCTATAAAAGGAGCAATTAATAACAACGGCTGTTGCAAATGGTTAATAGGAGATGTATTTAAATGGATGTTCCAGAACATCGGTGAGCAGGCGGCATGTACAATGTACATGGTTCGACGTAAACAGTAATAAGTTTCAATAGTAAGTGAATAAGATATTTAAAAGAAGTACTTACCATTGCTAATATTTGAAATGATATTAATTGTAACAGATATGAGTTCGGCTAACTTTTCACTTTTCATAATTTGACATTGACAGTTGTAGAAGTGTCATTTGAAATAATTCTCGTAATACCGATTAACTATAAAGTATAACAATTTTCATAATCAAGATGATAGCAAAGATTAATAAATGAAAGTAATTTAACATTATTTTTATAAATCTCGAACCTAACCTGATTTAAAAGTAAATTTTCCACCGGAGCTAAAAAAATAAAAAAAAACTCAATAGTAAACAATTTTAAGAAAGGACATCTTTTACATAAGTTCATTTTTACATAAATTTATTCCAAACTATAATAAAAGCATACAGTATTACATTGCATTACATTAGTAAGTTTTTCTTGTAGTTGTTGCTCTAACTTTGCCATAATTGCTAGGTCAGCTGCATACATTAATTCTCAAATTAGGACAAATTTAATATTCGTATAACCTAATCTCATTTGATTTGTATTCATTAATGTTATAAAGAGTAATGGGCTAAACACTCCTGAACAGAATTACCTGGAGGCTGATCAGGTTTCCGTTGCTTTGCGCTGGGGCTATCCCTAATTTTAAGCACATAAATGAGACTGCATTTATGTTTTAAGCCAATGTAGTCAATGACACTTAAAGGGACGACAGGAAACTACCCTGGGGGACTCAGCCTCACGTCCCAATGATATTATGGCTTAGTAGCAGGGTAGCGACGTAGTGAATGAATCAGACATTAGATGCAGATTGATTTTATTATAAAAATAAATGGTCTATTTATACAAAACAAAATAGCATAGCTAAGTCACAAAACAAAGTTCAATTATTGTGTAGATTACTGGAGCGCGTTTAAAGGTACGAAATAGCAATTCAGCACTGTAAGCTGATTGTATTTCCGTGTGCGTTTGCAAGCCAGAGCGGTGAACTTGGGCTTAGTAGGTCGCTTACGGCGTGAAATGCCAAGTTGCAGGTTTGCTCCGGTCTTTAAACTCGATGCTTGCGAAACAGTATTGGTTTTTTAATATTTCGTAAATGTGAACTGAAATTTGCCTGTTTAATTCAAGATTAAACAGATCTAAATTAAACTGGCGAAATTATGAAGCAAAACTGGAGATTAAAACTGCTTGTTTATGAAATCAGAATTACATTTAGAACTTCTGACTGGATTTCGTAAATTTTGTTATTAAAATTTATGTGTGTTTAATTCAAAATTAAACATATTGCCAATTTTTAGGCTGAAGAAAAAGCAAAAGAAAAAACTATATTGTTTCTTCCACATTAAGAGTTTTTAGAGGATATTCTTCTACGGCTGACTGGCGTTGCTTGGGTTCTACATAGTACCCGCTGTCTGGTTTTTGGATGTTGCATTCTGCCTTACTTAATGTATTCGTAGTAAGGATAGTAAATATGAGTAGAAACATTTTCCATTTGGACGTGACAGTTTTTTTTGGCACTGGGAATGATTGTGTGTGGGTGCTGTTGGCCGAAATTTTCTCTTCAGACTCTGGTTCCTGCGATTCTTCGTTAGTTGTTGGTAATGGAATGATACTGCCTATGGACCGTTTTAATTGATGTCCTCCTGATTTCTGGATTGTTACCACTCGTACGGATCCATCGGTTGCAGGATGAATGTCGGTAACTCTTGCTAAGGGCCATTTACTAGGATTGATATTTTCATCTTTGATTAACACTAGGTTACCAACTTTTCTGTTCTCCGCCGGTTTCTTTCATTTGTTTCTTTGCTGTAATCCATGAAGGTAGTCTGAGCTCCATGATTTCCAAAAATATTGCTTAATTTTTTGGATTATTCTCCAGCGATTTGACAGATTTGTTGATATTGGTGTGCTGATTGGGTCCGGTGGTGATATTATCTCTCTTCCTATCAGGAAATGGCCTGGTGTCAATGCAGTGGTGTCTTCAATATCGTTGCCTTGTGGGCACAGAGGACGTGAGTTTAAGCAGGCTTCGATTTGGCAAAGCAGAGTTGTCAATTCTTCAAATGTTAGAGTAGCGTTGCCAATGGTTCTTTTCAGATGATGCTTCATGATTTCACTCCTGCTTCCCATGCCCCTCCGAAGTGTGGGGCTACTGGAGGGATGAAGTGCCATTCGGTACCAATGGTGGATACATTTTCTTGAATAACTGGGCCTTCCATTGCTTGACGGATCTCCTTGTCCAAGATTTTTCTTGCTCCGACGAAATTTGTTCCGCTGTCGCTATAAAGATGTGCACAGCGTGCTCTTCGGGCGATGAACCTCCTGAAGACTGCTAGGAAGCTGTTAGTTGTCATGTCGCTGACGGCTTCTAAGTGTATTGCCTTGGTTGATAGACAAAACAGCAATGTACCCCTTGGATGAAGAGTGCCCTCTTCCCTTGGATGTTCGAATTTGTATTGGACCGGCATAGTCCAATCCTGAATGGAAGAATGGCGGGGTTGAATTGACTCTGGTTGATGGAAGAGTTCCCATTAATTGCTGGGCTGCCTCTGCCTTGAATCGGATACATCGAAAGCATGTCTTGATGCTGGAGCTGACAGCTTTCTTCGCGTTGATGATCCAGTATTTTCTTCGGACATAGGACAGTGTGAGTTGAGTGCCACCGTGTAAAGTGCGTAAATGTGCCTCATGCATTATTAATTTGGAAACATGATTGGAATAAGGAAGGATAATTGGGTGTTTTTCATGGTAGTATAAGGTTGAATTTTCTAGTCTTCCTCCAACACGGATGATTCCATGTTGATCGATGAATGGATTGAGATTGGCGATTTTGTTATTGGAGTCCACACATTTTCTCTTTTGGAGTTGAGATCCTGTTGCCCTCAGAATAGGATCACTTCCTTGGACGACCTTAATGAGTGTGAGGATGGTGTCTTCCATTTCTTTAACTGATAGACATCCTGGTTGAATGGGAAGACGCCTACACTTGTTGATGAATCTTCGGCAGTAGGACACGACTCGTACCATTCTTGTCAGAGACGAAAAGCGATGAATAACTTCGTTCTCGTCTTGATGAACTGTAGCTTGATGCACAGTGTAACCTTTTGCTTCTTCATTGGTTGTTGCGGTGTCTGGTTGACACGGCCATAACTCTTTGTTAACTAACCAACTTGGTCCATCCCACCATAGTACATGTTCCTTTAATTTCCCTGGACTAGTGCCTCTGGAGATGACGTCTGCAGGATTTTCTTCGGATTTGACGTGGTTCCAATGTTGAGCCGGAATCATATTGTTGATTTCGGCTACGCGGTTTGCGACGAATGTCTTTCATCTTACTGGATCTCCCTTTATCCATCCTAATGCGACCATGGAGTCTGTCCAGGCGAAGGTAGATACCTTAGGAATGTCCAGTGCTGTGATTACCCGTTGTAATAGATTGGAAAGTAGTACTGCTGCGCAGAGTTCCAGTCTGGGTAGAGTTGTCTTTGCTCGAGCTGGTGCCACCTTGGATTTTGCTATTAATAATGATACCTTGGATTGGCCTGATGACGTGATGATTCTGGTGTAGACCACGGCCCCAATAGCTCTTTCGGAAGCGTCACAGAATCCGTGTAGTTCCATTTGGGCTTCCTTTTTGGTAAAAAGCCACCTTGGTAATGTAATTTCTTCCACCGATTTGAGTTGAGATTTGAACTTTTCCCATTTGCCCTGAATACTTTCTGAAACTGGGTCGTCCCACTTGATATTTTCGAGCCATAGCTCTTGGATGAGTAGTTTAGCAGTGATAATGATGGGTGCTCACCAACCCAATGGGTCGAAAATTTTAGCGACTTCGGATATTATGGTGAGTTTTGTGGATTCCTTTTGCTTCACATCCACCTTGAAGCAAAACACGTCTTTATACGCAGACCAATGGACGCCCAATGACTTCTTTACGCCGTCCTCACTTTTAACTGACCTTGCTGCTTGATTGCTTCTTCTAAAGTGTCGGCTCCGGAGAGCACATCGTCCACATAGAAATCTCTCTTCACAACTTCTGCTGCTAATGGAAATGAAGATTTCTCGTCCTCTGCTAATTGGTGCAAGGTTCGGATGGCAAGATAGGGAGCTGATGCGGTTCCATAAGTGACTGTGCATAACCTGTATTCCCTGATTGGCTGTGATTGATCGAATCTCCATAAGATTCTTTGATACTCCTGGTCTTGGCTGTCCATCTTGATTTGTCGGTACATTTTCTGAATGTCCGCAGAGAAGACGCTCTTGCTGAAGTTTCGGTCCAGCATACATGACTTCGTTTGAGGATTTTCCATAAGATGGTTTGCTCGAAGCGTCGAAGACGACACGGAGCTTGGTTGATGAACTTGCTTCTCGGATTACGCCGTGGTGTGGGATGTAATACTTGCCACTGTTTTCCTGTTTCTTTTCTACCCTTTCCATATGTCCTAAATCCAGATATTCTTGCATGAATTTCTTGTATTGGATTTCTAGATCTTGATCTTGTCTCAGCTTCTTCTCCAGATGCAATAGTCTTGCCAATGCTGAAGGTTTGGACCTTCCCATGCTCACTGGAGTTTGCTTGAATGGAATCTTCACTATGTATCTTCCATCTTCGTCTCGCTGCACTGTGTCTGTGAATTTATTCTCACATACCTGATCGTCTGGGGAAATTTTTCGTTGAGTGGGAACTTCTATGTTCCAGAATTTTTGTAACTGCTCATCTTCTTCAATTTTGGCAACCATGGTGTTGACCTTAATGCTGTCGTTATGTTGTCTTCCAATGGTTCCAGATAAAATCCTGCCCAGCTCGGTATTCTGTTCCAAGATGCCATCCTTTGTTTCAGTGATTCCTTCTAGAATTATTTTGGAATATTCTTCGGCGCCTAGAATTATATCTATAGGACCAGGTTAGTTGAAGGTTGGATCGGCGATGAAGATATTGCTCCAGGAATTGGTATTCATATTTGGGATGGGTGATGAAGGCACGGCTTTTGTAAGTTTAGGAAGTACTAGTAAATTGACAGGTAGGGAAAAGTTACTTGAAAATCTAGGTGTGATCAAACCTGGAATTTTCCATTTAGCAATTTTTGGCTCGCTATTCCCGATTCCTGTGATTTCAGCTCGAACTTTGGTCCTGGGTAACGCCAATAATTCGGCTGATGCTTCCGTGATAAATGATCCCTGAGACCCGGGATCTATTAATACTCATAATAGATGAGTCATCCCGGATGCTGCCTTTACTTGAACCATTGCTGTGGCAAGTAGAACTTGGCTCTCATGTGCGCCTAAATTGGCGGTGATGATGTCCGACTTCGGCTTCTTCTCTGGAGCGTTGGAAGTCTTCATGGCTGCTGCATGAGCTGATGTCCTCATCTTTTGGGCAGGGAGCGGCCTTGATGGTGGCTGCGCCTTATGAAGCAGTGTATGATGCGGGAAGCGACAGATCCTACAATTAAAATAGGCATGGCTTGGTATGGTAAAAAATGCAATGCAAAAATATGCGATGATCAAACTGAAATCCCACCGATGATTCCAGAATATGCGAAGTACATTTTGATAAAAATCCATAGAGAAGGCTTGATTAGACGTAAAAAAGAATTTGAGGTAATCTGCGGTTTCTACTTTATTTACCCACAATATAAGTTTCAACGTTTGTAATGTAAGTTTAAATAATCATCGTCGCCTTCACGGATTAGGCCACCGGCCTGTTCCAACTCAATATTACATCTCATTCTAGGTTACTCGTCAAAAATTGATGTGCTTAGAAACTACAACACAAGAAATGCTTTAAATTTACCATTTATTGACAATATCAAGCTGCCAAGTAATTAAATATATATTTCGTATGAGACTTTTAAATTCATCAATATGACACATACTAAGGAAGACAACTCTGGTCTTGCTGCTATAAATAATTTTTGGATCAGCAACTCCCGCTGACATTTGTGTTCGCCCGACTCTTATTTAACTATATACAGGGTCTCTAGCCACTGCTGACTTTTTGTCAGTTATAACATAACCAAACTTTATATACAGTGTGTCCCAGAATTGATGTTACAAGAGGTGAGATGGGCTAAAAATTTTTGAATTTTATTTTAAGATTGTGGAATTCGGTCCTGCTTGGTCTGAAGAGAATTTTAAGAATATTTTCAGTTTTTGAAAAAACAAGTAGGCTTTGAAAACGAAGCGAAAACTATTTTCTTTTCAGGTAAACTACTCTTTTTGTTCATGATACGCCAAAATTTTACCAAGAAAAGTTGTTCGCATAGGCCATGCTCGGATCACCGACGTGGCTGCTAGAGAAATATCTCTATCAGCCTACAGGGTAACTGAAGCAGAGGACTGGCTAAGATTAGAAAAAGGATACTCCCTCACTATTCCAACAAGGGAACAGTGGGAGCAAAAAAGGGTTAAGCTCCAGCCAAATGCCTTGATATGCTACTCAGATGGTTCTCTAGTGGTGGAAAGGCAATCCTCTGGAGCAATAATTTATATCGAGGGCTGAGGGGTACAAGAAAGCTATGTTTTAGGAAGATCCACCACGGCATTCCAAGAAGACGTTTATGCCATCCTATCGGTGGCAACAAGGAGCGAGGTCAGGACATCGTCAGAGCAAAAAATTTATATTTGCTCTGATAGCCAAGCTGCACTAAAAGCAATCTTTTTGGCTAGGACAAGAACAGATTTTGTCCAGGAATGTGGTGACGCTTTAGCTGAATTGGCAAGGAAGAGGACGTCGAGCTCGTCTGGGTCTGCGGAAACACAGGGGTTCAAGGCAACGAGAAGGCAGATGAAATAGTCAAACTCGGAGCCCGGGAAACTTGTATTGAACCGGAACCCCTTCTGGGTATAACAAGGCAACAGGTCCCAGCATTACTAACCGAGTGGGCCTACAACATCAGCGAGGAAAAGTGGAAAGGGTGCAGGGGCTGTAGACAGGCAACGTACCACATAGCAGGATTTGATTCAAAGAAATTGGATAATGGGAAGAAGCCAGAGAACCACAAATCTTATGATAGGGATCTTGACAGGCCACTGTAAACTAAACAGATACCGAGCACTGGTAGGAATAGAGGAAGATCCCATTTGCCCATGATCTGGGGGGGATGAGGAAACATCCTTTCACTACTTGGGAGAATGCGAGGCGTATCAGCGACTGAGGTATAGAACCTTTGGAGCAGCTACGCTTCGAATGGAAGAGTTGAACCCCCTATCCTGGCCTGATATTATGATCTTCATTAGAAAATCAGAAGGATTAAACAGGAATAAGAGTCCATCGAAGAGAACGATAATGAAGGTGGTTGAGGGGCCTATGAAGGCCTACTTGTTAGACTTCGGTCTCCCCACAACTACTACTACTACATGTTTTGAATTTCCCATAATGCAATACCAATAACAATCTAGGGCACATAAAAATTTACATGCAAAAAATGTACACACCCTCAGCGGCTCGATGCGCCCGGCACTCCGACACTGTGTAAACGGTATAAGGGATTACAGAGAGACAGATAACATTCAAAACCTGCTAGATGTAATTCTTTTAAGACACCCGGTATAATTTGAGTTCAAATCTCTTGTAAATTTGGTTAGAGCAGCAAAAGGATGTTATTCAATATTATTATATGTAATTCAAATTGAATTAATTTTAAGTAGGGTTGCCATATGTCCCGATTTTTCGGGATTGTACCAATTTGGAGCTAGTTGCCCCCGCAACGAAATTCTGTCCCGCATGACCCGATTTTCAAAGAAAATTATGCGCTTTACCAATGTCGAGCAATTTCTACAAATTTTGGTTCAATACCTCAAATATAATTTAGAACTAGTTTAACGAAAATTGTGTATATACAGTATCTAGCTATGCGCGATTGTGGCATCAGAGTTCCAAAGGCTTTTTTAAATAGGCGATTAATTATGGGTTTATGCGAATAGCACCTTAATCCATATTTAATATAAGTAAAATTTAAAAGAAATATAAAGTTCAAAGAAATATGATACAAAAATCCCAATGAAACTACTGCTACTGCAGCAGACAGATGCAAATATAAATTGATAGTAGAGGTAATGTAGTGTCCAATATATTAATAACCACATTTTATAGAATTTATGTTAGAGCCTCATATTAGTATTACTGTTAAATTTATTTTATTAATAGTTTCCTTTGCGAATAAAAAATAGTTTAATCTGTTTCTTTAGTATTTAGTTTCTAGTAGTTGTACAATTTACTACTTACGAAGAAATTTAAAAAACTTTAAAAAATCAAATATTGAATTACTTTTTCTTTACAAGCACTTCTCTCCCCCCCCCCCCCCAATTTTCGTAACCTTGTCCCGGAGTTGTTATCTTCAAATATGGCAACCCTATTTTAAGTGTGTCTTAAATATAAGCGAAGCAACTTTAATGTTTTTGGATTTCCTTCATGTGACATATTAAAACGTTTGTAGGTAATTTTGCGTACAACTTTGTTCTCCCAAAAACAAAATATTTGCACACAATTGCCACATAGAAATTTGTTTTATGTTGTTTACACTGAAAGTGACAGTTTCTGAAAAAATAAGTAGGCTTTTATATTCATTGAAGTTATCCAGTGTTTGATTTTACTTGTGGTTATCCGAGTATGTAGCAGTCGAGCAGATGATTAAAATTCTACGTTAAAACAAGTACATATGAAAAAGTCTTCGTGAACATTGATTGGGACAGCCGATCGTTGAATGGAGCGAGTGGATTCAATCTTAATCGGAAACACATAAGCCACTTTTTTAAACTGTTGAATACTCTAACACTAATTAATAGCACTATACTAAGCCAATGACCAACATAACGCTCTTCAAAGCAATCCAGATAGCAAATTGTGAATACCCAAAAATAATCCCGTGACAATAGCGTTCAACGGGGCCTGCTAATTATGCTCTGGCATCTGACCTGCATCTAAATTAAGTTAAGTTTTGCCTGAGTATTACAGCAGTTCACAAAGAATATGAATTGGTAACTATATTTGCTCACCGTAATAAAAAAAATCGGGTGTGATACACGCACACAACTTCCTTTTACAGTGATCTTATAATTGGCCAAAAATTTGATTATACATTTTTAAGCATTTGTCAAAAATTGCAAATTCTACAAAAACGGTGCAAAATAGAGCGTTAGGTGAAGAGACAAATTTTCACATATAATCTCACAAGAGCATTAATTCTTTCCGGAAATTTTTTGAGTGCGTTCCAACAACGTCGTATTAATTTGCCCGAGCGGGACGCAAGGGCAAATTAGGACGTTGTTGGAATGCACGATAAATAATTTCCGGATATGAATTAATGCTCGAATGCAGATTCGGTAAGAAAATCGTAACGACACAAACCCTAAAAAGAAGTAATGTCTACCTACAAAAAATTTGCAAGAAATTTTGTTGTTGTCTGGGTTACGGCTCGTGAACTAATTTTTCTATTGGTCATTAATGAGTGTCGTACGATTTTCACATATAATCTCATAAGAGCATTAATTCTTTCCGGAAATTTTTTTGAGTGCGTTCCAACAACGTCGTATTAATTTGCCCGAGCGGGACGCGAGGGCAAATTCGAACGTTGTTGAATGCACGAAAAATAATTTCCGGATATGAATTAATGCTCGAATGGAGATTCGGTAAGAAAATCGTAACGACACAAACCCTAAAATGAAGTAATGTCTACCTACAAAAAATTTCCAAGAAATTTTGTTGTTGTCTTGGATACGGCTTGTGAACTAATTTTTCTATTGGTCATTAATGAGTGTCGTATGATTTTCTCTAGAATTTTAAGCTGAATTCAAAAATGTAATAATATACCGGGTGTTGTATTTAAAATAGGAGTTAATAAAAAAAATAGAAAAAAAAACACCAAGGGAAACCCATTTTAGAAGTATTCAACTGGAAAATCACCTATCTCACATCAATACACATTAAAAATGTAATAAAAATGAGAAATTTGAAAAAATCGTTAGAGCCGTTTTGAAAAAATCGAAAAAAACTGAAAAATCACAAGAGTAAACACCTACTTCCGGTTATGCGATTTTTTTCAAAAGCTTGCTGTCTCATCTACACAAACTACGAAACTTATATAGGAAGTTTCAACGCCATACCCCTTTTCGTTTTTGAGATATTCTGTTCACAGACAGACAGACACACAGACAGACCAATGAAAAAAATATGTTTTTTGGGTTCAGGGGACTCTGAAACGTGAAGATCTGTTGAAAACTCAATTTCGAATTTTTGGTGTGAATCCAATACTTCCTTTATTGTAAACGGAAGTAAAAAGTATTCTCACAGTCTGCTCTGTATAATGTGAAAAACCAGACATGTACAGTCGCGGCCATAACAACCGGGACAGTTTTTTTTATCTAATTTTCAAAATGCGAAAAGAAGTGCTGACACTGACAATTCTAATTAATAAATGTCATCAAAAGTTATTATTCAGAATAAACAATGACTTTTGAAGACATTTATTAATTAGAATTGTCAGTGGCAGCACTTCTTTTCGCATTTTGAAAATTAGGTCAAAGAAACTGTCCCGGTTTTTTTGGCCGCGACTGTATCTTGTTACTGTCTCGCAGAGTAGTTCGTTTCCACCTGAGTAGATCAATAAGGCAATAAGTGATTAAATATGGCGACGTTGTTTTCATATATACAGTGTGTCTCACCGACTACGAGACATAGCAAAATTAACATTGGGAAATTATGTAAGGATCAACTATTGCTTTGGCTGGATCGAGAATTGTGATTGGTCAGAAGTGAAACAATCATTGATATATTTCATTGTCACAACTGTGCTTTAGTTTCTAATTGCGGGTATCTTTAAAATTTGCGGTCCCAATACAAATTTTATTAATAAACATTGAACTGTATAATATTCCTGTTGTTATCAAAACTGCTGTCTGTTGGTATGCCTAGAATTCGTTCACTAATCTTACTTTCTAATTTTTATGCGCGCGCAGTAAATTTGGGACTGTCAAATTTGCCTGTTAACTTCTTATAAAAATAAAGGAGATAAGTTTCGCCTTATGTGTTGACATTTTATTTAAAAACAGCCATTTTCAAGAATAACACCGCACTTGGTGAATTTATTTGGTAAGAATTCATATTGCTACATCTTATTTTTTAATAATAATTGTAGCACGACCTTGCTACTTTTAGGTTAAGCTGAAAAAATGGTTTTCTCTGATGACGGCAATAAGTTTATCGTAAAGGCTGATTTTTATTCTGGAGAACGTGATGAAAATTGTGTTTGGATATATTCATCTCCATCTTGTTATCAACAATTTGAAAAACAGTTTCCCAACGTCATAGTGCCACGTTCCGTGGAACAGGTAGTAACGGCAAATGTACAGGAACACCACTTAATCTGTGGTCACTGAAGACATTTTGCAAGATATTTAAGATCGAATAACCACGAGTCCTAATAAATCTTTAACACATTTGTCAGCTCCAACAGGTAAATTGTCATGTAATGGTGTTCTTTAATAATGAAATTATTGTACATTAATTTTTTGTAGGCGTTTTGTACAGATCCTGTCCTGTTAAAAAGGTGTGCAAAAAATGCTGCATATTGTGCACCATTAGATGATTTCCGCTACACAAGAGCTATTGTGATTGCAGTAAATACCATCAGACCAAGAATATTGGCCAATGTGTTTTAACGATAAAACGTAGGGTTAACATGTATTTAGAACATGATCGAAGGCATTTTGAGGAATTTCTGTGAAAAATAATTATGTAAATGCTGAAATGATTAGTTTACTAACAAATTTACATGTTTTTTTAAATGTTACTTGAATACGTATGCCATTGTAATTAAGCAGGGTGCCTGACATGTAGTAAACGGACACACGAGAGAGGTTAAGTATTTATGTATAACTGTAAACAACGTATTTTATAATAAAAAGTTTTGTCTTGTATTCTGTGGTTTTGTTCAAGAATAATTTGTTAATTTAAAGTAAGACAAACAATGGTATATCCAAAAACTAGTTTTAAAATAAAATAATGGAAAGAAATTACAAATATGTTTTACGAATTTTATAACAGAAAACAGAGATTAACTAATTAATTAAATGCTCAACTGTGTTTCCATTCACTACTAAACAGTGACTTAGTCTGTCGTAAAAGTTGCGACAGACATTATTTAACATTTGAGGTGTTATATTAAAACATGCTTCTGTAATAGAGTTTTTAAGGGAATCTAAATTTGCATTACGTCGCGAGCTATAAATTTTTGACACATCTAGTTTCTCGGAATCGTTTTACAATTTGCGCTACTGTGTCCTTGGAAGGAATTGGCCGATCATTGTAGTGCACACCAAAAAGATCTGAAGTTCTTCTCAAGCTGTTACCGGCTAAATTCCAACTATTTGGATTTTTTCGTCTGTAGTGTAAACATTCATTGTAGGTAAATGTATCACTTAATATAGCTGATCAACTACGTGGATAACTTTAAAATTCTTTGATTTTATTATTCTACACAAATTTGCTTAAATAGCTCAAATAACTTTGATTAGGATATTTGACAGAATTAATATTTTCTTTTGTTTTGCCTAATTAAACAGTATCTACAGAACATAGCCCTAGTTGATCCTTATATTCTTTTCCAATGTTAATTTTGCTATGTCTCATAGTCGGTGAGACACACTGTATATTCGTTTTAATACAGTTGTTGATATTAAATATTTGCGAAAATTGAACCTTGGGATATCTACCATTAACGAATCGTTACTCAGATGAAGTGTCGGTACAGAAATTTGATAATTATTTAAGAACGCATCTTCTAAAACAACCTAAAATATTCTAAACTTTGCGTTTATTGGAGTGATTCGTATATTATAAACTTATAAATGTATGTACCATTAACAATATATCAATATATGTAAATCACTATATTTCAGTAAGCAAGTGATTATAGAATTTCTAATCAGATTATTCTCTTTTTTCAGAACCTCAGCAAAACCAAATGTAGCAGCTATTATAGGGATGTCGTACCCGGTCTAAAATCAAACCCGGGTACCCGAAAACAGTACCCGGGTACCCTCGGGTACCCGAAGATTTTACATTTTGCCTTATTATTTTCTGGCGAATGAAAATATTTCCATACAGGCATTATGACATTGTTTTCTTATTTGTTTGTACTTTTGTAGTTTCGTGCAATGTTCAAGCTCTATGCTACGCATTTTAACGCCGCGAGTTTTAAACTGAACTAATTTCAAACAGTACCTACTCGTCAATTCAAACTGCAAGTCGTCTGTCGTCGTAAATATTTTCACACTTCCAAGTGCTATCAAATTCAAGTACGTGACTATTTATTCTAAATTGGTGGCAGCATCAACATCACACAAAGAATGTTTATGTTACTTCAACCCATACTGAAGCGATTTATTGCCTTATATGAAACAAGAATCAACATGTGGTATGAGAGGGGTTGATTCTTGTTATTACTGCATTGTTGTTTTTCTAGAGCTTATTCCTATTGTTTTCAAGTTTTTTTATCATCTTCTCCGAAAAAGGTCGACTTTCTGGGCATGACATAATTTAGTAGTCGGGTACCCGGGTCCTGAAAATATACCCGGGTAGACTATTACCCGGGTTCGGACCGGGTACCCGCCGACATCCCTAGCAGCTAACGACGGAATCTTATTTAATTCTATAGGTTTATGTCACAGGCTTCAAGTAAGCATATAAACAATTCTCACTTGAATAAAAGAAAAGATTGTTAGCGGTCATAAAACACTTCACCCACTTTAAAATAAGTACATCAGGAATGTGCACTAATTTTTATGTTAATCTTATATTTTCTAATGGTGGAGATAGACTGCCGAGTTACTTGCGACAAATATCGCACAAGTGACTTGAGTTTGTGTTTATACTACCCGAGATAAATGTCATGATTTAGTGTTGTGCGAGTTTTTGTATTTTATACTTCCGCGATAACTCACATAAGCATTTATACTTTGGATTACTGGTTTGTATAGTTGCGCATGTATGATTAGGGTGTAGTTTTGAAATAACGGCTCTGACGTGAAGGCAAGTTCACAAAGCTGCTGCGTTATTTTTTTTTTATGCAAATTATGAGAAATAGAAAAGACTCGGAAAAGGTTGCGGTTAGAATTAGGATTTTAGGAAGAGAACATGGAGTATACAATAATTTGCTTAGTGAATTATGGATAGAAGATACAAAAATATGGTCAAGTAGGCACGAACGTTTCTTCTGTCCCAGTCTCCAATTTTTATACTTTTTTCTTTAATTCTTACATAAATTGGTTCTTCAAATTATATTGATTTCTCGTAATTTCTTATAATTTGATTCGTATTAGTTTTTAATTTAGTAGCTATAAGTTCCAGAGTCTAATTTTTTTAGCTATGTATCCATAATGCAATGATTGAATATCCCATAATTCAGGGCATTGTTTATAGTGACTTATAAGAAATTTAATTGCACTTTTACACCATGTCTTTTTAGCTACCAACATTGTATTAACGCCAAATTAATTACTAAATGAATATTTGACGTTCTACTTCTCAAAAACAAACACAAACTTCAAACTTCAAAACTCGCAACTGCACTCGCATAAATATCGAAACCCATTGGATATGAAGTGAGAAATTGCACGAGCACATTCAGAGCTGTTTAGACGAGCAAGTTATTGTCTGTCCTAAGAACTTCCACCAGCCTTCAAAATTGACTCGCAGCGGTATTTTGACTGCAGGAAGTATTGTCAGACAGAAACTCGTGTGAGTTTTTTCACCAGTCTAAAGACCCCTCAATGTTTCTTATGAACCGGTTAATTGTAATTCTTAAAGTTATTGGTTAATTACTAAGAATATTACCCTACATATTCATACAACCAATAGCATGCGACTGTTTACCTTACTTTCTATGGAGATATTGATTTCAGTTGATTATTTTGTGCTAGTGCAATTTCAGCTATAATTTGTGGCACTTACACAGTTACGGATTTTGAATGTTATAGAATTTTTATTTCTTCAGTGGGAATATTCTTACCGAATGTTGCATATGCACTGAGTATTTCCAGATAATTTTTTCTTGCTAATCATTCATGCTTTTTGCAAAAGCATTTGTGAAGTTGACAAATTTATCGGTAATATAGTCCACGCAACAGAAGAAAAATACGGGAAAAATTGTGTAGTTTTGAAATTTGGCAGAGTTGTGAAGGGGAGTGCCCTGAATAACAAGATCCCGAGGATGGGGGGTGGAGGGCCAGAGGGGGATTTAAATGTCGTTTTATCAATTTTTCGTAAGTATCTCGAAAACTATGAGTTTAAGAACGAAACACTTTATGTACAAAATTAAACTACATAAGATATCTTACAAAAATTATCGCTGTCATATTTCTGTAGGATTAATAGTTTCATAAGTAGCGGGGAATAAAGGATGACGTAATTGTAAATCTTGTAATATCAGTTTTATTTGAACAAAAGCATGTTTAGATGTTAATAAAAACATGGTAATTAAAATTTTACAATGCATAAAAAACCAGTTTTGACAAAAATATCAGTACTACAATTCAATATTACACATAATACTCGTTATTATTATTGTTGAACATAGAAAAATGGCATGGCATGAGCGCACATTAACTAATAGCCAAAATGGCATGGCATGAGCGCACATTAACTAATAGCCGTTGTATTTTTCGTAAATGATTATTTTATTTTAATTTATTAAGAATTGTAAAGAACTATACATATTTTATAAACTAAAACTGAAAAATCCTAAGAATTTAAAAAAAATTAAAAAGTTTTAATTTCATTAGTGTATACAGAGCAGAGCTGGGCAAATTACTTTTAAAAAGTAATTAATTACTAATTACCAATTACCGCCCAATGCAGTAATTTAATTACCAGAGATTCAATTACTCACAGGAAATAGTAATTCAATTACCAATTACTTAGTAATTGTCATTGTACAACATCAATTACTTTCAATAAAAATTATTGTCATATACTGAGATGGTATTTAGCCCGTTACTCAACTCTGCTTGCAGCATAGATAAATAAAGCAAGTCAATAAAGCACCGAGCTGGGGTAAATCAGGCAACTGCAAGAAGTTACATCAGAAATTTTAATTCATAACTACATTGGTAAAGCATTGCCGATATTAAATGGAATTACTTCAGAATAAATGGCAATAAGGCAGAGCTCAATTCGTAAATTAGAGTTACAGAAATATAAATTAGCATAAATTAAGAGGTTGGTGCAAAGTAAAGCCAATCAAAATTCAACAAATCTATCACCAAAGGGTTTATTACATGCGTGTTAAATAAATTTACATGTCAGTATAATTGAATAAGTACAGTTCTATGAACTTTTTAAATAAAGGTAAGAAGGACAGAATGTTCTCAAAACAGTGCAAAGAGAGCACAATACTAGATCGAATAAGGCTATAAAAAATGGAACGGTAATATTTGAAGAATGGTGAAAAGCAGACAATTATTATAAAATACAAGAAATTCACACAACAGGAAATGAACGAGATTGGTGTTTAAAAAAATGAGTCAGTGAAGTGACATAAGTGAACAGACAATCCAAATAAAACATAGTGAGTGGTGCTATAACCTAGTTTAAATACGAACGTGAACAAACAGTAATTATAGAATTACGATCATCAGATTGTGAGCACAATTGAGGTCAGGCGTTTGAAATTTTGGTAGCACCACGTCCGCACGCCGTGTAGGAGTACACCGCAGCAGTTCCAGCATTCTAGGGTTCTGCTTCCAGCAGTGAGCATCATGAGAAGCTGTTCCAAGCCAGTTCCCGCAGCCTAAAAAAGGTCAGGTTAGTGTTGCAAAGCAAATATCCGTGCTAGAGTTTCGAAACTTACCATGAGGAACGAGTTCTATAAGAGGAAGCCCATCCCAGTCTTACAATACTTCAAAAAAGAGCATGAGGTCTAGAAATTGTAAAAATATAAGTTGAGGTTATGCTTTTTTCACATAAAAGGACGCGTTAAAAACAATTGAATTCGCAGGAAGCCATTTATACAATTATTTATTTACTTTTAATCAGTCTTGTACATGATGTAAGTATTAAGCTCATTAAAAATTACAATAGTCCTGTACAATACGTAGTTTTATTTAGTAGAACCTTCTTGCAAGTTGCAATTATCATTAGTGTTGTGTCGATTCGTAATCGTAATCTAACAATGCTTAATTTTTATGTTTTGTTAGTATAGTAACCTACATACTCTTTCACTTTTGAAGGTTTTTTGATAATTAAATCTGGTAGCTACATGCACCGTTCACTAAAACCAAAAGTTTTTAGTTTGTTTTGAAGTAAGATGTAAGTAAATAAATAAATTCAAGGATAACAATTATACAGGGTGTCCAAAAAGAAATGCGACACCGATTTGGCATAGATTCCTTAAGTTATAATAAACCGATGAAACCTAATATACCTTAGTAAAAAGTCCCTTCAGTAAGAAGGTATAGGGACTTGGAAGTTCAAATCTATATATTTTTTTTATATTAGTTTCCACATAGGTAGAGCTTTTTATCACGATTGCGGATTTAGTTGCCGAGGCCCGTAGGGCCAAAGCAAATCAACAACATGAGGGATAAAAAGGAACTTCCAGTGCCGTGGGGTACGTTGTTTTTTTTTTTAAATCGCGAAATTACAACATTTTAACCAACTTTGTAGGTTATGTTGACGTCGGTTGACGTTTACCTATCGTCCAGCCGCATACAAAAAGTCGTAAAACAATGGATTACTTCACTGCCCATTTCTCGTATTGTATTTGACGATTTCGACGTTCTTCACTGCCGATTTCGACGTTCTTCACTGCCGATTTAAAAAAATATATATTTTTGAATATGAAGAAATGTCGAATTTCATTTTGGCTACATTTTGTAATTATATTAGAAAAAATAGCACGCTGAATATGTTATAAAAGTAATTTTTCCATGTTCGTAATAAATTAATCCACTCGTTTTGCATTGCTCGCTCGTAAATTAAACGTTGAAAAACCCTCACTTTTCTTAACTTGTAGAACAATGTACTATTAAATACGCCTAACATGAAGCTGAATGACGAAAATATGTAACTTACCTAAGTATACAGGGTGGAGCATTGGATTTGTTAATTGTTTGACAGCAAATTTCTATTTAGATCTTGTAGAACACTACGTGGTGATTCAATTGGCCCAACTTGAGTATTTTTTGTTGGCTCAGTTGGAAAATATTTTTTAATCTTATATACGAAAGTAAATTTTTTTTGTCTCCTGTTAGGGGTTTCCCGAAAATATACGTTTGGTTCCCTGGTCGGTTTCCAATGGCAGTGGGAGCGAATATAATACATTGGCTACGGTTGCCATTAGAGATGGGAGGCAATGTGATTAATAATAAATCAACTAACCTCCTGGTTTTCATATTTAAATATTTTTTAATGCAGCTGAATACAAGAGATTGTCACAACATAAAATGTAAAAGTGTTGAATGTATAACTCTGGACTAAAACGTAAATTCCTCCCTTGCATGATTACAATTGATTAGATACTGTTCTCGCTAACGTTGAAGAATTAAACTACATCTGCCGGAGGGAATGATACATTTTACTCTCTAGTAATACAAATAGCTATAAAAAATGTATTAGGTAACTTGAAATTTTAAAACAAAATATCAATCTGGTGTTGAGCAGGGACTGTTGAAAGTTGACAGGTGACTGATAAACCTAGTTGAAAACCGCTTATTGAAATAAGAATTTGTACAGCAGATACAAAAACAGCTACAAACTGTGAAAACTAAGAATGTTTTATTTAACGAGAACGTATCAACAATAAAAGATATTATCATTCCAACTACTTAAACTTTTTGAAAACAAAAGACAGGTAAATTGACATAATTGAGGATACTTATTCTTTCACAAGTCCAAACACTGACATGTACTTATATTTTACCCTTTTGGGTAGTCTTATTTCCGATCCAGTGAACGTCTGTTTTATAATTTCACTTAAAAAAAAATAATCAAACACGAACAAAATTTTCAAACGAGCCGGTACTTCACACCATAAAAAAGTAAATTAAGCGTCAAAAATCCAAACCTAATCGGCGGTCAACAGGACTTTATTTGTCGACTTTGCTAAGTATTGCAAAGACTGCGGTTTGGATTCGCAGCGATTAATAATGCCAAACACGTGACATAAACATCATTCCTTCTGAAGCAATGATAAGGGAATTTTCAGGCGCAAATCTGACGCATAGTATCCGCGATCAGATTACCGAGTTAAAAACAAACAATAAACCACTATTAAATTTCGATACCTTCAACAGAATTAAATTGATTCAATAATGTTAATACCCTAATATTCCCTCCAAATTGTACGTAAAAACCCTAGAAAAGTAGCTAATCACATTTTACTAAAGTTTGTCGTTAACAGCCTCTTCAGATCCCCTAGAATTAGGAACTTGTCCCCAAATCTGGCAACACTGCTCGTGACGCGTCGTACAAAATGCGATAGTTGCTGTTTTCGACTCACCAGATAAATTATGCTTCTATTTTTCGGGGAACACCCTATTGCGGTTTGTTTAATATGTAACTTATCTTATTTTTTGCGGTCTGGAGATTTGGCACCCAATCGATGTCAGTAATTCAGTAATTGAAATATCACAAAATAATTCAAATACTTGTAAAGTAATTTAAATATTTTAGAGTAATTTAATTACACAAAAGTAATTGAGTAATTAAATGTAGTAATTAATTACTTTCAAAAAGTAATTTTCAAGTACTTTTTAACAAAAATGTCAATTCCCAATTACAATTATCGCATTTTGAAAAGTAATTCAATTTCAAGGCAAATACACAAAAAGGAATTTGATTAGTAATTTAATTAAAAAGTAATTAATTACTGCCCAGCTCTGATACAGAGCGGCTAGGAAAACCCCGGATTTTCTTGCTGCAGTTAAGAGATCCCGCTGTAGTAAAGGAAAATCAAGGCCGACTATATTAAATGTAAAACATTAAGGCCTTCCCAAACCGCACACTCGCTTGCGCATCTGCTGCCAAATTTGCAAACTATATTGCAGTCTTATTTCCTCGGAAATTTAAATATTCGAATATTGCCTAGGAACAGACCCAAAAAATTCGTCCTTCATATTTGAAAGATTACATTTCTAGTAGTGGTCTCTTTCACAATGGGTAGGAAATGTTTTCTTTGCCATAATAAAAATGCACCTTTCTTTTAAATACCAAGTGAATTAGAAATTCGAGAAAAGTGGCTCAAATCCTTACAGAAATTTTGTGGTAGGTACAACAAAAAACTCATGAGCTTTATATTTATTTAAACAACTCAATTTATATTAGACCTATAAGTAAAATTACAGATTTTACAGTATTGTGTACAAAGCATTTTGAAGAAGATGAAATTGATACCAGTTTTAAAAAAAAAGATTAGTACCGTCTATTTTTGCAAGTTAAATTGTCTGTTGTTTATTTATCACTTCCCATATTAGACAGTCTCTACATTTTAGAATTTTGTTAATTCACAAAGTCGTTTAAAAACCGAAACCAGTTTCTGTAAACTCGACATCCTCCAATGATATAGCTACCCTTCAGGAACAAATCACCGCTCTTACACTACATTTGCAAAACACCACTCTAAAATTTAAAAATTGTTTATCAGAACTTAGGGATATACAAAAATATGTCAATAACAATTTACCAGCTTTTGAATCCTTAAAGAAAATTATTGATGATGCAGAAAACTCAAACGTAAAGGCTGTATTTTTGATGGACTGCGTTCGAAATTATCCCAGAAAGAACCCAAAATGGTCAGAATTAACAGTGCGAATGTGTACTGTTTGGAGGTTCAGTTCTCCAAAAGTTTACGAATTCTGCCGAAAGAACTTGACTACTGCCATCAAAAACAACTATTTTGCGTTATCTTGGCACGCTCAATGGACAAAACGAACTAATTGCACAACGTCTACGGGCTGAGATTAAACAGATAAAACACCCAACGCAAAGGATCTGTTCATTAATAGTCGATGCCATGGCCTGTTACCCTTATTTTGTCATTTTCTCTTATAATAGTTGAAATAATTAGTCAGATTTGGCAATTTACATTTATTTTCTAAAAATACAATATTTTACCTATGGTTAGGCAACCCAAATAGCATCTGTTTCAAATTCAAACAAAGTACAGCACTGGCTTTATCAGTTCAAAGCACACTCTGCATTCTTTGGTTTTTCTGTTGGCCAACTTTCCAATTTTTGGAACTTTGATAAGCTGAATTGGGCTGGTTTTGAGCATTTTTCTGGACATTTCCTGGCATGTCTTGCATCGTGTAAGTTTGAATCGCTTCCTTTGGGGGCCTAGTCTCACGGCTTTGATAGCCATCTTCACTGTTGAAAGGATATGGAGGCTTCTTAACCCCTGTTGGAATGTTCCGGAGATTGGTGTTGATATCACCGGCATTCGCTTCGTCTCGGAGGGATTTGATGGGACATTCACTCTTCGCCCGCCTGACTGTACTAGATGGCTGCATTACACCTTAAGCCATTTTACTCCACCCCGGAAATGAATTATTACCTGGTATGGGTTCTTTGACCTCGATTGGTGCTATGTGTATTGGGGCAATGTGTATTGGGGCAATTGGTGCTTGCATCGCCTGCCTGCGGCCTGTTTGCTGTCCCTCCTGCGTTACACGCTTTGCTGTTGGGAGCCGGCGCCTTTGCTACTCCCTATGGCCTTGACGCACTAGGTGTTCCGGAGGAGCTGGTGGCCCGTGTTTGACCATGGCCAACCACATCTGTGTGAATCGTACGAAACATGATTTGGGGGTGTGTATTTATGTTATGTTAGCGAACTAACCGCCTAGTTCATTGTAGGCATTTCATTCAATATTTTTTGTAGTAAATCGATTGTATAGGTAGCATTAGGGCATACCGTTCAATTCGTATTGCGCCTCATGTAGTTGTAGATAAAATTTTTGAGGCAGCTGTATTAGCCACGCTCTTGGTATGAGCTTTTAGATATTCGTGGTATTGAGTGTTTGCTTACCGTTGGCCTGCAGAAAATGTGATGAAGGTCGTTTTGGATTGGGCCCTGTAACGTAATGTAACATTCAGTTATGCTCTCAAGCCTTTTAGGACAGTTAAACTTACCCAGATTACAGGCTAGCTGTATTTCGCATTCCATTAACTACTGTATTAAACAAATTTAGCTGCAGAAGTTAGATTTATAAACGTCATTCGGCAATAAGTAGTTGTAACTAGCGGACCGCCCGCGGTAATATAATGCTCAAATATTGGATGTTCGTAAAGCGATTTTGCAACTTGTTATTTTAACTTGGTCAGGAGCATATTCAAGTCGTAGTTTTGAGTAGTCATAAAAAGCATGATGACTTTATGACAGAAATCGCCTCGACCTGTAAGTTCATACAATCGTAAGGGGGTTTCGACCCTTCAAAATCTTGACGCTGTCACAATTAAGTTCAAGCTAACATTCGGGGTAGTTAACCTTTTTGATTGCATAGCTCTGATTTTGCCGCACTCTGCCTCACAGGGTGCGTGCGAATTTTTGTACCTGCGTTGCCAATTGAGTAGCAACTTGTTTTTTTTGTTCGCGATAGCTTACAGCTTAGGCTGTTTTATTATTAGTCCATGAATGAAATGGTTTTACTAATATTGAAATATTGATGCAGTGCCCTTTGTCAATTTTAACGTGTTTTAGGTTGTTTATTGATTTGTGTGGATATTTAATTATTGCTGTGTTATTGATTTGTTTGTATAGTGCTAATGGCTTTTGATTGTCGATTTGCCTGTCCATGTTCGTCTAGTCTTTGTTATTGTGTTGCACTATAGCACCAATTATTTAAATAAACGCTGTTACGAGTTATTTGGTCTTTACTAATTTGTTTTGCTGGAATTATCTCTTACTTTGTGGAGGTCCGACGCAAGGATTAGTCAACGTCGAGGACCTGGCGCCCTCTCCCTTAGTTTTGTTGCAGCTTTGCTGGAACCCCGACCCTCTTGAATAGTTAGCCAAATTAGGCCGATATTTCCCAGCCGGCAAAATATCTAATACAACTTTCGTCAACAGGTAAGGCCAAACCCTTTATCCTTCCTCACAGGATATAAAAAACGAGTTATAGTCGTACAGAAGATTAAATTTATGTTATTGTTACCTGTAGTACAAGTTTTGCTGGCCAAACTCCCATCATCGCTAACAAGATGATATGTTTTGTGGTACAAGGATTGTCGAGCAGGTTTATCATTCCGGCAGGATATTTCTTTCACGCTTCGCTAACAACAGATGTTTTTTATTCTTTGACAATGAGGGTACTAACACTTTTAAATGACTGTGAATTCATTGTCCTAAGGCTTGTAACTGATAATTTTTCATCAAAAACTGCACTTTTTAAAATGCTTATTAGAGGATCATCAATTCAAAATCAAATCAAACACCCGTTTTTTTCACCTTTACTGTTTTTTTTTATCTTTTGATTTTTGCCATGCACTGAAAAACGCAGGAATTTATTTCTAGAGTCCGCTTACTAGAGACTAAGCAACTCCTTGGCCATGCATCCCTCGGCGTAAACTGTTCTACCTTGGATTGGGAGGGGTTGTAATGGAAGAGCTTAGAGTTATCTAGCCGGACCCCTATCACCTTTCCCCGTTCCAGCAGTATGGGATTTTTATTGAGGTTTACTCCTCTTGGTCCGGGCGGCTAAGCCGAGACCCCCGCACTTTTTTGCCCGTGAGACATGGCCACGTCTGCAGGAAAGTGCATGGTATAACAGAAGTACTAGGCACTTTCCGACACCGTTTTAACCCTGTGCAGGCCCTTAACCAGGACGTGACAGTTGGGCAGGGTGGATTGGTCCGCGGCGCCGTTTTAGGTCGCTACCAGTTACAGCTTTACGCCTGACGAGCGTCCGTATCATCAGCACTGACCTTTGCCTCATATACGATCATACACTCGGTCATTCCCTTATCCGCCACCTGGGGACGCGCCTGGTAGGAATCCACCCTCAGGTTACGCCATCATACATCATATGTCCGTACATATTTTTCCCAAACCTCTCGCTTGTAGTACCTAAAATACCAGACTTTGTTTTTGAGAGATCTCATTTGATAATAATTTGCATATTTAGTTTTTCATGCAAAACTGCAAATTGCAGTCAGTACGAATTTGTTTAGAATTAAGCAGCAGAATGAAGTCTAATGGAACTTAACCATCTAGAGTAATTTTGATTTCTTTGTTATTTGAAGTGAATTTCTAACCAGAATTTCGTTTTTTTAGCAAAATAGTAAAACATGAAAAATAAACATTACTGTTTACTGTTCAACACTCAGATGTTGCCATATTGCTAATTTTATCGTAGGTTAAAGGCAATCTCTTTTTGTTGTAGGTCTGAAGGTATTTAACTTCCATTGGATCATCTATTATTAATAGGAACTTTGACGTTTATACAACTATAATGGACATCAAACAAGAAACTACAGATAGTAAATCTTGTAGTTCTGGACGAACTACATCATGCATATCACAGAACATAGATAGTGAAAATGTTGATAAGTTTTACATCAAACAAGAAAGCATCGAAAGTACTAATTTAGCTACATACATGAGGACTCATGCAGAAGAAGCATCTTACACTAGTTCTGTTTGTGATTTAAAAATAACACAGAAAAGTCGTTTGGTTACTCATGTGAGGTCGTACACAAAAGAAAAGGCTTATAGTTGCTCCGTCTGTGAATACAAAACAGCAAATAAAAGTCATATAGTTAATCATATGAGGACTCATACAGGTGAAAAGCCTTATATTTGCTCTGTGTGTGATTTCAAAACGTCCCAAAAAAGTCATTTAGATGTACATATGAGGACTCATACAGGTGAAAAACCCTATATTTGCTCTGTTTGTGATTTCAAAACATCCCATAAAGGTAATTTAGTTACACATGTGAGGACACATACAGGCGAAAAGCCATATATTTGCTCTGTTTGTGATTTCAAAGCAACACGAAAAGGTGATTTAGTTACACATATAAGGTCACACACAGGAGAAAAGCCATATAGTTGCTCTGTTTGTGATCTCAAAGCATCCTATAAAAGACATTTAGTTGCACATATGACGACTCATACATGTGAAAAGCCTTATATTTGTTCTGTGTGTAATTTCAAAACAAGATGGAAAAGTCTATTAGTTAGACATGTGAGGACTCATACAGGTGAAACATATAGTTGCTCTGTTTGTGATTTCAAAATAACGCAGAAAAGTTATTTAGTTATACATATGAGGACTCATACAGGTGAAAAGCCTTATATTTGTTCTGTGTGTGATTTCAAAGCAACACAGAAAAGTGATTTAGTTAGACATGTCAGAACTAATACTGGCAAAAAACCTTATATTTGCTCTGTTTGTGATTTCAAAGCAACATACAAAAGTAATTTAGTCACACATGTGAGGAGTCATGCAGGCAAAGAGCCTTATATGTGCTCTGTGTGTGATTTCAAAGCAACATACAAAAGTAATTTAGTTACACATATGAGAACTCATACAGGCGAAAAGCCTTACATTTGTTCAGTGTGTCATTTCAAAACAACACAAAAAATTAATTTAGTTACACATGTGAAGTCACATACAGGAGAAAAGCCGTATGTTTGCTCGGTTTGTGATTTCAAAACAACATACAACCAAAGTTTAGTTTTACATATGAGGACTCATACAGGCGAAAAGCCTTATATTTGCTCTGTGTGTGATTTCAAAACAATCCAAAAAAGTCATTTAGTTGCACATATGAGGACTCATACAGGCGAAAAGCCTTATATTTGTTCTGTGTGTGATTTCAAAGCAACACAGAAAAGTGATTTAGTTAGACATGTCAGGACTCATACTGGCAAAAAACCTTATATTTGCTCTGTTTGTGATTTCAAAGCAACATACAAAAGTAATTTAGTCACACATGTGAGGAGTCATGCAGGCAAAGAGCCTTATATGTGCTCTGTGTGTGATTTCAAAGCAACATACAAAAGTAGTTTAATTACACATATGAGAACTTATACAGGCGAAAAGCCTTACATTTGTTCTGTGTGTGATTTCAAAACAACACAAAAAAATAATTTAGTTACACATGTGAAGTCACATACAGGAGAAAAGCCGTATGTTTGCTCGGTTTGTGATTTCAAAACAACATACAACCAAAGTTTAGTTTTACATATGAGGACTCATACAGGCGAAAAGCCTTATATTTGCTCTGTGTGTGATTTCATAACAATCCAAAAAAGTCATTTAGTTGCACATATGAGGACTCATACCGGTGAAAAACCCTATATTTGCTTTGTTTGTGATTTTAAAACATCCAATAAAAGACATTTAGTTGAACATATGAGGACTCATACAGGCGAAAAGCCCTACATTTGCTTTGTTTGCGATTTCAAAACTACAACAAAAAATAATTTAGTTACACATGTGAAGTCACATACAGGAGAAAAGCCGTATGTTTGCTCGGTTTGTGATTTCAAAACAACATACAACCAAAGTTTAGTTTTACATATGAGGACTCATACAGGCGAAAAGCCTTATATTTGCTGTGTTTGTGATTTCAAAACAATCCAAAAAAGTCATTTAGTTGCACATATGAGGACTCATACCGGTGAAAAACCCTATATTTGCTTTGTTTGTGATTTTAAAACATCCCATAAAAGACATTTAGTTGAACATATGAGGACTCATACAGGCGAAAAGCCCTACATTTGCTTTGTTTGCGATATCAAAACTACAACAAAAAATAATTTAGTTAGACATGTGAGGTCACACACAGGAGACAAGCCGTATGTTTGCACGGTTTGTGATTTTAAAACAACCCAAAAAAGTAATTTAGTTGCACATAAGAGGACTCATACAGGGGAAACACCTATTTGCTCTGTTAGTGATTTCCAAACAACACACAAAAATTCGAATTGATGCATTGTAGGGGAAAATTTTTATTCCAGGTTATAGGTGGTTGGCCTTTCGGTCTTTTTCCATCTGATCTTGTTTTGCACACCTTGATCAGTCTGTTATTGTCCATTCTACGCAAATGACCTAGCCATCTTAGCTGACTGCATTCAATGTATTTCAACATCGGTTTTATATTGAGGCTACCTCTTATATCATTATTTCTTAATCTGTTATACCTCGTAACACCTGCTATTCTGCGTAGATATTTGATTTCAGCTGAATGCAACCTGTTTTTTACTTTCTCGCATACGGTAGTATAGAGAAAGTATTGTAATCGTCAAAAAAATCGACTTCGAGATTTTGACGAATCTTGACGTTTTAGACCTCCTAGAGTCCGAAAAAATCATTTTTCGAATTATGTCTGTGTGTGTGTATGTGTGTGCGTGTGTGCGTGTGTGTGTGTGTGTGTGAACACGATAACTTAAAAACGAAATAAGCTAGACCCTTGAAATTATGTACATAGTCATTATTCAAAATTTGTAGATTCCTGTCAAATTTTGAGCGAAATCGGTTAACCGGAAGTGGCACTTTACCTAAACAGGTAGCGGTACCTATTCAAGTAAAGTACCAGTTTGCTTCGAGATATTTGAACAACATTTTGTACATACATTTCTTATGTAGAAAAACTACCAGATGTTACATTTCAGCATGATCGGTTAACCGGAAGTGGCATTTTACCTAAACAGGTAGCGGTATCCATTCAAGTAAAGTACCAGTTTTCTTCAAGGTATTTGCACGAAATTTTGCACATACATTTATTATTGAGAAAAACTCCCAGATATAAAATTTCAGTATGATAGGTTAACCTAAAGCGGCACTTTACCTAAACAGGTAGTGGTTACTTGAAAATGTAATTTTATCGCTGTATGTATATACATTGCAATAAACTTTTCAAATTTGCTAGAAAACAAGGCGAATGCGAGAAAGTCTAGGGGAGCACACTCCCGATTTTTTATATCACTGTTGACACCCAGTTTTCACAACTGTAACATACTTACTTACTTACTTATTCCTATGCCTTTCTACCTTTGGGTGTAAGGCTGGTGGGGTTGAGTCCTGTATGTTTTCCTCCATTCTTTTCTGTCCTGTAGTAGGTTTCGGATTCCATCCCAGGCCATTCCCCTCTTCTCCACTTCTTCTTTTATTCTATCTAGCCATCTCGTTCTCGGTCTTCCCCTCTTATTTTTTCCTGGCACTCGCGTTTTGAACACTATTTTCGTAAGTCTATCGTCCCGCATTCGACTCACATGACCGAACCATCTGAGTTGACCTTCCACAATTTTATCATTAGTGGGATTTATTTGTAAGTTTTGCCTAAAAGTTTCATTTCTAATTTTATCCCTCCTGGTTTTGTTTTCTATTTTTCTTAAGAACCTCATTTTCATTGCATTTACTCGAGATTTTTGTCCTTCTGTTAATGTCCATGTTTCACTACTGTATATTATTGTTGGCCTAACCACTTTCTTTACAACTTCAGTTTTTATGTTCTTTGGCACTTCTCTTTTTCCTAGAAATGTTGACTTCAACATATTAAATATTGTACCCGCTTTTCCCATTCTTTCTTTTATTTCCCTGTCCAATTTCCCATTTTCTTCTATTACTGCGCCTAAATATTTGAAGTGATCTACTTGTTCAATTTGTTTTCCATTATGGCTTATTTTGTGTGTTTTCTGTATGTTAGAGATTATCATTGTTTTAGTTTTTTCGTTGTTGATTTTCATATTTATCTTTGCCAGTTCTTCCTGAAGTACTGTAAGGTTGTGTTGTAGGTTCTCCTCTGTATCTGCTATTATGGCCATGTCGTCTGCGAACATCAATTCTGTCATCTGTGTTCGTTTCATTTGCCGGTACCCCAATGTTAATTTCTTCATCTTTTTGTTTGCTTTCTTTACTGCCTCATCTAATACCGTTGTAAATAGTAGTGGGCTTAGCACGCATCCCTGTTTGACGCCTTGTCTCGTTTCGAATTCCTTAGATTCTTCGTTATTTGTTCTGACTATGTTCGTATTTCCTTTGTACATGTCTTTTATTACTTCAATAATGTTCTTGCTCACCCCTCTTTTCTGTAGCACCTCCCATATGTCTTCTCTTCGTATCCTGTCAAAAGCTTTTTCCATATCTATAAAACATATGTGCATCTCTTTACCCTTATTAATTAATTTTTCACTTGCTTGTCGTATTATAAATATGAGATCTTGTGTGCTTCTGTTCTTCCTAAATCCGCATTGCGTATCTTCTAAAGTTGTCTCAATTTTATTTCTCACTCCTTTTTCTATTATTCTTGCGAATACTTTTCCGGGGACACTTGAGAGTGTTATTCCTCTGTAATTGCTGCAGTTTCTTTTATCACTTTTCTTATATATCGGTAAAATAATATCCGTTTTCCATTGTTTAGGGATTTTTCCGTTTTTCAATACATCGTTCATTATTTCTCTTAGTTTATTTTTTCCTTCTCTTGTCATGTATTTTATCATTTCCGGTGTGATATTGTCTTTGCCGGGTGCTTTACCTAGTTTTATCATTTTTATTGCCTCTTCTATTTCCTCTTGTGTTATGTCTTCTATTTCTTGTTCATCATTTTCTTTCTCTTCTTCCTCTTCTTCTGGGATTTGGACTTCCGTGTTTGTTAGTTCTTCGAAGTACTCTCTCCATCTATCCATTATTTTTTCTTCATTAGTTATTATTTTCCCATCTTTGTCCTTTATATTTGGCATATTATATTCCTTTTTCCTTCTCAGTTGTTTTAGTGTACCGTAAAATAGTTTTTGGTTCTCTCTATAGTTTTCTGTCATTTTATGTCCAAACTTCTCCCAAGATTTCATTTTAGCCTCTTTAATTGCCGTTTTGACATCTTTTCTTGCTTCTTTGTATGCCTCGTACTCTACATCTCTCTTGTTTATTAAGTATTTTTTCCACTTATCTTTTTTATTCTTTATTTTTGAGCGTATTTCATCTGTCCACCATTCGTTTTTTTTTATATTTCTGTTTGTTATTTTTGTTTTGCCGCAACTCTCTTCTGCTGCACTCAGAATGCTGCTCTTGAGGTGTTCCCATTTCTCCTCAATGTTTGTGATTTTCCTCTTTTCTTTTAGTTTGTCTTCTAGTATCTTTTGATATTTTTCTTTATACTCTTCCTCTCTGAGTTTAAAACTTTTTATTTTTTCATTTACTTTCCTTCTTCTTTTATCTATTTTATTTTCTTGTGTTCTTTTCATTTTCATTATTAACAGGTAATGATCGCTTCCTATCTCTGTTTCTCTTTTTACCTTTACATCTTTTACTCCTTTCCATTTGTTTTTACTCACTAGAAAATGTAACTGTAACATAAAAGTTGAAATATATATCAGTTTTATTACAGAATTACTGTAATTGTTGAGTTCGGCGTCTAACTTTTCATTATAACTTATTATCTGTCCTAGGTATTTGTAATTGTCTAGGTACTTGGGGCAGCTGTTTGTTTTTAGCATTATGATAATGTTTCTTCTCTTTCTACCGATTGCCACTATTAGAGTTTGATGACTAGGTCTTGTTTGTTTTCAGTTTTTAACCGCATTTTGCGCAACTGTAATACCTGTGCCCAGGATTGCATAGACATTGATATTTTTAACAATTCTCTGCCTAGATTTAAATTGCTCATGGTGCAAAGGTTTCGTGATGGATAATTCCTCGTGTAATTTTTTTAAATAAATTTTTTTAAATTATTTTTATTTGTTTTACGCTTACAGGTAATATAGGCTTCCAGCGATTTAATTTAACCTTATCTTTATTATTTTTTTTTTAAATTGAGTGCCACTTTCTCATTGTGCTGTGTTGGGTTTTCATTTGTGTTTACTTTCATAATTATTATGTTTAATTTTGAATTAAACATATAAATTTCAGTCAAAATTTACGAAATATCGTTCACAATTTAAAAGCCAGTTTTGCTTTCATAATCAGTCGGTTTAAAGACCGCTATCACAACAGTAAGCATATTATATTAGGAAATGACCTAGTACTTCAAGTTCATCGCACGAACTTCCAGACAACGCGGAACTATAATTGCTTACTACTTATTTTGCAATTTTAGAATCGTTCTAGTGAACTATACCTTTGCACTTTGAAATGCTTTTATTTAGTATCTAAGCACTTATATTGTATAAAAGCCCATTTATTTTTGTAATAAAATAAATCGACATTTGCTGTTTGATTCAATTACATCGATACTAGCTTTTCAAGCATAAAAATTGAAGTGTGAGGCTGCACTTCTGGTAGTTATCTAATTATCATCCCTTTAAGTGACATTGACTACATTGGCTTAATACATGAATGCAGTCTCATTCATGTGCTTAAAAATTAGGGATAAAGAACCAGTGCAACCAACAGAAACCTGATCCAGCCTCCAGGCATTTCTGTTCAATTAGTATCTCATATTTTTATTTTTATTGGTTTGCATGAATAGTTAAATGTTTGCGTTATTGCAGTATAAATCTGGTTTATGTTCTGTTTTTGTATAATTTAAAAACATATAAATGGGTTATATGGTCTGTTTGTTTTTTTCTATGTAAATAAATATGGTTATGGTATAGTACCTTAAGGCTAATAATGTGTTTATAAAAGTTAATCATATATGAAGATTAATTACTATGAAATAATGATGTACTTAATTCTTAAACATAATATTTTATAAAAGGTAAATTTTATATTAAAAGAACAAGATAGCTATTTATAATTTATTCAATAAAATGCACATTTAATTGAAATCCGGTAAAGCAGTTAATATTCTTAGAGAAGGTTCTAACATATGACTAAATATGATATTTGAAGTAATAAAGATGTTATTTGGTAGTATCAGAGATCAAGTCATAATTGATGTTAGATAACAGTCAGAACAAACTATAAGATAGTTTGAATATACAGCAGACGCTTGATAAGGTGAACTAATTCAAACCAAGTGTGTTCACATTGTCGAAATGTTTACATTAGCAAGCCTGATTTTATTAATAAACACATTATTAAAAGAAAAGTTTAATAACACAATAAAAAACAAAACATATTATGACAGCTGTAAGTAATACACATTTTTAATGAGAATTTTATTCTGCATAAATTAGCGCATATGTTCAACAATGACAAAAACGAAATGCAAACGCATCCGATCGACGCAGTTGTGTCGCAGTGGGAAATCCCCTAGATAAATCAGCGACTAATCTGTGTTGCAGAGGGGAATTTCTTGCGTAAATCGGCGACTAACGTCGCCAAGAACTATTTACATTGGGCGTTCTGTTTGATCCTATAGAATGAATTTTGTGTTTACATTAGCGCGATGTTTTTATTATCCGGTGTTTTCGTTATCGAGCGCTTGCTGTATGTGAAAGGCAAAAGTTGAATAATTATTTGAAAAGTCAATTGAAATGTCAAAATAAATTGTGAGCAGCCGGCATGTACTTGGTTCAACGGAGCAGCTGATCGAAGCACTTAAGTAAGATATACAGGTATATGTAAAAAGAAATAAACAGTAATAAGTTTCAATAATAAGTGAATAAGATATTTAAAAGAAGTACTTACCATTGTCAATATTTGAAATTATATTAATAATTGTAACAGATAAGTTCGACTAACTTTTCTCTTTTCATAATTTGACATTGACAGTTGTAGAAGTGTCATTTGAAATAATTCTCGTAATACCGATTAACTATAAAGTTAACAATTTTCATAATCAAGACGATAGCAAAGATTAATAAATGAATATAATTTATTATATTTTATAAAGCTTGAACCTAACCTGATTTAAGAGTAAATGTTCTACCGGAGCTAGAAAAAGAAATAAACTCAACAGCAAACAATTTTACATAAGTTCATGTTTAGATAAATTTATTCCAATCTGTAATAAAATCATGCAGGGTGTTGCAGCATATTTGTTGACACCAGCAACGTGGGGCTCATTGTGATTGTGGGGCGCAACATTAAGCAAATAAACCACGTTGGGCGTAACTTATAACAAAAAATGACGCCGACAACGAGGGGCTCATTGTGATTGTGGGGTACAACACTAAATAAATAAATCACGTTGTTGGTGCATATTATAGCAAAATTATGACGCCAACGTGGGGCGAATTGTAACAGTGATGTACTATGTCATATTTATGTTGATCCAACAATATTATAATTGAGGGACAAACATGTTTAAAAAGGTCCAAGTTAAAAATTGAAACATAACTAGTAAATAAATACGAATGCACAAAAGTATAAACATTAACAAATGTTAAGTCAATAGAGGTAACATCAATGCTGATTATTAATGATTGTGGGGCAAAATAAAGAGTTCGATATTATTGATAAAAGATTTTGCTATTAACTGTTTTTCTTAACTGTTTATAAAATATAAATGCACATTGATTTTAATGTTTAAATAATATGGCTGAAAAACGAGTAACGCAAAAAAGTAAGTGGACAGAAGAGGAGGAACAACAGGAAATGGAAGAAATAGTAATTTCTACTGAAGCAGAAATGGAAGAACAGCATGAGGTAGGTGTGCAAGGGGATCAGGTAAAAGGGCAAGAGGAGCAAACAGCAAAAGAAGTCAGTATGGGTCAGTTAATGGAAATGATGGTCAAAATTAATAAGAATGCAGAAGAAAATTAAGAAAGATGCTGCGGCAAGGGCAACCTGGTTACAAGATTCAATTCAGAAAACTGCAGAGAAGTTGTCAAAGAAGTTGACCGAGGAAAATAAGGACGCAGAAAAAAGGGAAAACAGATAGCAGACTTCAATTCAAAATACTGCAGAGAAGTTGCAAGAGCAAAAAGAAAATGCAGAAAAGCTGGTAAACAAATTAGAATATCTCAAGGAATAGAATCAATTGTGTGTGCCTATTTAGTCTCAAACTCCCCGTGGGGTTACATTATCTATGGTCTCAAATATATTCAAGGAGGATATGAGGGAAGAGTTGCGCTAGGTCTACTGACCACAGAAGTACTATAGTCCGTCTGATTTTTACATGATTCGGAGCGGGCTGCCAGAATGCTTATTTTAACAGTGTAAACCTTAGAACAGAAAATAGACAGGAAGGCGCATTCCTTTTAATTTGGCTGTAATATCTATGCGACGGAAACGGCCATTTTGAAAACCCATATATGACTAATGAGGTGTGATACCGATTTGACAGTTGTGGGTTTTAGTTAGTTTGAGACTAATTTTGGCAGTTCTCAGACCCCAAATACCAGGACTTTGGGCATTACATTCCATCAGTAAGTATTAATATTACTTTTCACTTCAAATAGAGAGATAATTTCTCTGAACATGTCACCTGTCATACGTACTTGTACACAACAATAGTCATGGGCATAGAAGGGAACGTATAACGGGGTCATTATTTGTAACCACACAATCTGAGGAAGCAATTTAAATTACAGACAGTGACTGAAGTCACACAAACTCACATGTAGTCGTAAATCACATAGTGTCAAGTGCACTTAATAAAACTGTTGAAATTGTTTGCTGCACATGTACCCTCTCGATATGATACGCCACTGCCAAAAGGAAACAACCATCCGCCATTTTAAAAACCCATCGCGGTCGCACGGATTTCTTACAAATGCGGCTTCCTCTCTATTTTCTGTTCTAAGGTGTAAACACATTGTTACACACCGAACTTGACATTTTTCCAAAATGTAAGGTTAACATTTTTGTATAATTTCCGTTTTAAGACCTTTTTTCATTTAACTTTTAAAGCATCGATACACTGCTTGTTTTGTTTTCTCCAATACTTTTTTTGACATTTTCTGTTTAAGTTAGTGATGTCACTACGATAATGTCAGTGTCAAATTATGCAATGACAAAAGAAATTCACCTCAAATTTTGGGGAAATGTCAAGCTTGGTTGGTTACTAAATTTGTTCACTGTAATAAAAAAGTATTCTCACAGCCTGCTTTGAAATATGTGAAAATCAAACAGACTATAGTATCACAGAATAAACACCTTTAGGTGTTTATTCTGTGATAGTATTATATGATCGAAAACTTTTAACCTCTCGAGGGCTATGGATTTTTTAACATTTAATTTATGTTGGCAGTGATGAGTAAAGGTATGCAATAATATAACCCACGGCCTGCTAAATTGTGTGACAAATTGTCACATACAGTGACGTTTGTCAAACAATTCAGCAGGTCGTGATATAACCTGTACAATTTTGACAGAATCACTCACTTTTTTACATGATGTTTAATACTGAACACAAGGTGGTGCTGTGTATAGAAATCGTTTTGAACAGCTGTACCTAGTTGTTTTTGTTACTCACATTTTTATGTAAACATGTTTGTATTTGTAATTCATTTTCTTATATGGGTATTTCGCCACTCTGCAAATTAAAATATTAAATAACGAAAATATTAACAACGAACGTTTTATTATTTTAATTTGCAGAGTGGCGAAATACCCATATAAGAAAATGAATTATGAATTCACGCCACAAAGAAGTTTCAGAGATTATCATGTTTGTATTTGTTAAAATTACATTCCTGGTGTAACCTTAAAGTGATAGATATAAAATGCCAATGTGACTTTTCTTACCACGACTGCCAACAAAATTTTTTGACAAAATAATTCCACAGATCCTATTTAAAAAAAATAAGCTGCCAAGAGTTCAAATTAAGAAACTTTGACATCAAAATTGACACATAACCATAATTTTGAAAAAGTTCTACCAACACGAGATATAAACATTTCCTAGCGTTTTAATTACATATCTACCAACATTGTAACACTTTGACAGTTATTATGCAAAAAAATTTGGTGTGATACACTCACACAACTTCCTTTTATAGTGCTCTTATAATTATCCAAAAATTTGATTTTTAATTTCTAAGCATTTGTCAAAAATTTTCAAAAATTGCAAATTCTACAAAAACGGTACAAAATAGAGAGTTAGTTGAAGAGACAATTTTTTTCTAGAATTTCAAGCTGAATTCAAGAATGTAATAATATACCGGGTGTTGTATTTAAAATAGGAGTTAATAAAAAAATAGAAAAAAACAAAAGAAACCCATTTTAGAAGTATTCAACTGGAAAAATCACCTATCTCACATCAATACACATTAAAAATGTAGCAAAAATATAAATTAAAAAAAAATCGTTAGAGCCGTTTTAAACAATCTAAAAAAATTGAAAAATAACAAGAGTAAACATCTACTTCCGGTTATGTGATTTTCTTCAAAAGCTTGCTGTCTCATCTACATAGTACATAAAACTTATATATGAAGTTTCAACGCCATACCTCTTTTCGTTTTTGAGATATTCTGTTCACAGGCAGACACACAGACCAATGAAAAAAAAATATGTTTTTTGGGATCAGGGGACTCTAAAACATGAAGGTCTGTTGAAAACTCAATTTCGAATTTTTGGGGTGAATCCAATACTTCCTTTATCGTAAAAGGAAGTAAAAAACGTACTTTATCTTGCTATGGTCTCGCAGAGTAGCTCCTTTCCATTTGAGTAGATCAGTAAGGCAATAAGTGATTAAATATGGCGACGTTGGTTGCATTTATAAATTAGCTACTTGAGCTCATCCTTGGTTTAATACAGTTGTTGATACTAAATATTTGCGAAAATTGAACCGTGGGTTATCTACCATTAACGAATCGTTAGTCAGAAGATGTGTTATTGTAGTGATTCGTGAGTTATAAACTTAGAAATCAAGTGCACTATATGCATCTGGCAGATTCGGTGCAATTTTCAAACCGTCTAGGTGTAGATACCAACTACTTGTATTTTTGACCATGTTCGGTAGGTATAGCATAGGTCACCTAAAATAACTGGGATGAAAGATGTGTGCAGTGGACAATTGTAATGGGGGCAGCTCTTATTTATCCTAATAAGTGCATAATAAGTCGCTCAGTTATTTTGGGTGTGTAGTATGTACCATTAACCCTCGCGTGACCAAGGGGGGTAACTGAGTTACCCCAAATTTCCATTTTTCAGTACTATTTAGCAATACTTTTTTTTAAAGATATCATGTTTTAGGTAATCCTCGAAAATACTTAGATAAACATACTTTTCTTGGAATTTTATATTTATCTAATTTACATTTGTAGTAATTAAGAATTTTGTGCGTGGGGTAACTTAGTTACCCGGCTTGGCCATCTACGTATTATAGATGCGCCCGGCTAAAACAAGTCGTAACTTGAAGAAATCGGTTGTGTGCGTTAATCGCTGCTGCATAAAATTGCTTTAGTTCAATATTTTCCCAAAAACTTCCTGAGCGGTGTAGAAATAAAGGAAAACGCAGAAAATCCCTTCAGATACTAGGTCAACAACTTGCACTTCCGGACGTAAAAACTAGAGAGCGGAATTGTCGAGGCATGCAAAAATCTGACAGAAAGGGTAGAAGCTCCGTACCTGTTGGCACAAGCACTCGATGTCAGTTTTGTCCGCGAAGAGAAGATAGAAAGTCAAGAATTAAAAATGTTCCGAATGTGGCGTGACCGTGTGCAACACACAGAAAAGAAATGAAAAAGTTTTTCTGCATTGACTGTCAAAATGATGCCCAATGACTCCAGATTAGAAGGTTAAAGTGTCTGAAATAAAAACAATTTTTTATTACCTACCTCTTTTTGTTATGTCAGAATACCTACAATCTAATTTTTTAAACTTTATTCCTTACTTGCTTGCAAAATAAGATATATAACATTATATTTGTAATTTTGTTTCATATTCAATATATTTACAATAATTTCTAGTTCACAAAACCACAATAAATGCAAATTTAATGTGGGGTAACTTGGTTACCCCGCTTGGACGATCCCGGAAAATTTTCGATCTTGGTCACGCGAGGGTTAACAATATATGTAAATCACTATATTTCAGTAAGCAAGTGATTATAGCATATCTAATCAGACTATTCTCTTCTTTCAGAACCTCAGCAGAACACCAAATGTAGCACCTAACACGATAACGACGGAGTCTTATTTAATCCTATAGGTTTACGTCACAGGCTTCAAGTAAGCATATAAATCATTCTCACTTGAATAAAAGAAAATATTGTTAGCGGTCATAAAACACTTCACCCACTTTAAAATAAGTAGGTACATCAGGAATGTGCACTAATTTTTATGTTAATCTTATATTTTCTAAAGGTGGAGGTAGACTGGCGAGTTACTTGCAACAAATATTGTGCAAGCGACTTGCTTTTCTGTTTATACTACCCGTGATAAATGTCGCGATATTGTGTCGTGCATGTTTTCTTATTTCGTACTTCCGCAATAACTCGCATAGTAAGCGTTTAAACTTTGGCTTACTGGTTTGTACAGTCGCGCAGGTATCATTAGGGTGTAGTTTTGAAATAATGGCTCCGACGTGAAGGCATGTTCACAAAGGTACTGCTTTATTAATTTTTTATGCAAAATATGAGAAAAAGAAGAGACTCGGAAAGGCCTGGGTTAGAATTAGGCTTTTAGGAAGAGAACAACATGGAGCATACAATAATTTGCTTAACCCTCCAGTACCCGTTCAAAATTCTAAGACATCAGTACCCGCACCGGTCTCACAGTCCGACACCCCTCTGCCACCTCCATAAAAAAATGAGATATCTTATGGCATTAGTTTCTTGTTCACTAACGTCTTCATAATCAGATATTTCCTGTTCAGTGTCACTGTTCGCTTCCCTAGTTTCCAATAAATTATCTTCGTCAGACGATGGCACATCATCATAAAACGCGTTGTCGACATCCTCCTTCGCTATTATATCTCGCATCGTCTGTTCTCGTCGCGCATGTTCTTTCTCATAAAATCTGCCATGACTATAATAATGTTTTAGTATAACAGTGTTACTAAAAATGCAGAAAATACTTTCTTTTCCTCAAATTGGTAGTATATCAAAGGTAAAAATAAAAATAACTCGGGTACCCGCTTCGGTCTCTGAAACCGAAATTATAAATAACTTTTAAACCACTGCACGCACGAACTCAAAACTGCATACGGATCTTCAATGGCAATATATAGGAAGGTAGTGAAATGGGCGGTAAACTAACGCTAGCACATTAAGTAATATACTGCATCATATGTTTGCTCGGTCTCACAGACCGTGAACGGGTACTGAAGGGTTAATAAATTACGGATAGAAGATAGAAAAATATGGCCAAGTAGAAACAAACATCTCATCTGTCCCAGGCTTTTTTAAATATTTTTTTTCTTTAATTTTTGCATAAATTGCTTCTTCAAATTATGTTGTTTTCTTGTAATTTCATTCGTATTAGTTTCTGATTTAGTAGCTATAAGTTCCAGAGTCTAATTTTTTAGCTCTGTATCAATAATACAATGATTGAATATCCCATAACTCAGGGTATTGTGCATGGTGACTTATAAGAAATTTAATTGCACTTTTAACATGTCTTTTTAACGGGTGTCCGCCGGCAAATTTCATTTTTAAACTTGAAATAACATTTTTACTTCTTAAAATATGTTGTTGAAAAAAGATACAAAATAAACCTTAATCTTTGGGAAATTATTTGTGAAGCAGCACATCCGCCAAATGACGTCCCTCATATCGTATCACTTCTTCCAAACGAACTTGAAAATTTTGCATCACACGCGTAAGCATAGCAGGTGTAATCGCACGAATTTCTCGGGTGATGTTCTGCTTTAACACATCCAAAGTGGGTGGCGCATTCAGCATTCTCGTACGAAATTTGCAACTGGACACCCACTTTTTTTGTGGGGATATCTCAAATCAAAAGTCTACGAGAATGCACCACCCACTTTGGATGTGTTAAAGCAGAACATCACCCGAGAAATTCGTGCGATTACACCTGCTATGCTTACGCGTGTGATGCAAAATTTTCAAGTTCGTTTGGAAGAAGTGATACGACGCGAGTGGCGTTATTTGGCGGATGTGCTGCTTCATAAATAATTTCCCAAAGATTAAGGTTTATTTTGTTTTTTTTTCAATAATATATTTTAAGAAATAACAATTTTATTTCAAGTTTAAAAATGAAATTTGCCGGTGGACACCCGTTAGCTACCAACCTTGTATTAATGCTAAATTACTAAATGTAATTTTTACTTTCTACTTCTCAAAAACAAACACAAACATCAAATGACTGTTATAACTCGCAACTGCACTTGCATAAATATCGAAACCTATTGGATATGATGTGAGTAATCACACGAGCACGTTCAGAGCTGTTTAAACAAGCAAGTTATTGTCTGTCGCAAGAACTTCCACGAGCCTTCAAAATTGACTTGCAGCGGTATTTAGTTGGCAAGAATTATTGTCAGACAGCAACTCGTGCGAGTTTTTTGGCCAGTCTAAACACCCCTTAATGTTTCTTATGAACTGGTTTATTGCAATTCTTAAAGTTACTGGTTAATCACCAAGAATATTACCAGCGTACATAAATCAAACAAAGACACTCAGCGTCGGTTCCTTTGATGTCAAAATGCCGATTTGGATGACCTTGAATGGCTCCTGGGGATACTTTCCAATATTACCAATAGATAGCGCCACTACTTTAGCACATCTCAGGTTACTAAATCATAAAGGTACCGCCAACTGTGCAAACATATATCTTTTGTTTCTTTTAATTTGGGGTTCCTGTCATTAGTGTCTCATTCTCACTGTCACTCTCTTACAATGTTCTGTTTTTTTTAATTTGGGGGAACAAAATCTTGGAATGGAATGCCGGTACCTTTATGTATTTAGTGACCTTAAGCACATCAGGATACAGTGCCTTGATAGAGACAGTGGCGACAATAGGCACAATTTTAATAACTTTAATAAATTGAACGTTTTTGAATGGTCATGGTTACACAACGTATAAATAATATGTTGGTGGCACTGTAAGTCTATGTCAAATTCGAGGTTATCAGGCTACGTTTTGCGTCAGTTTTGACACAAACTGACGCAAAACCTAATCTGCTAACCTCGATTTGGTATAAACAAACAAAAGCATCAACAAATTTTGCCTCTTAATGGCGGCGGATTCGAGCGAGCAATGAAAAATAATACACTCTATTGTCGCCATTGTCTCATATAAAGTCACTGTACATCAGGATTGGTAGTAGGGCCAGTAATTGGCTCTGATTGGTAGAACTTTGTTCTGCCATGTGGTTGTCAAGCTTAGAAATACCCCCTAAGTTACTGTCCCAGGCACTCTAGACAGGTTTCAACATTTGGCTTGAGTGTCTCTACTTGTTTGATTTATGTACAGGGTGTTTGCTCAAATTTTGACAGCTTCTAGCGACTTTGTTATTCCAGATAGAAAAAAATTGTTCAGATAAAAATTGTAGGGTATCATCCAAACCGTCCGAATTTGCTACTTAAAGAAACAATTGAGCATCACAGATGAACTTTTTGACTTATTATATACTTTTTTTATGGAACACGGATAGCGCTTAAAATTCTCTTTTCAAAAATATATAAGTTGCCTATAATTACTTCATCCATTGTTGAAATATCCGCTATTAATAAATCAAAATATTACTAATTTACTATATGAAATAAATCACAGTATTGTATTGTATTATCTGTAACCTCATTTATCTTGCAGTGTCGAGGCTGGTGCTTTATGTGCTTTAACCATTGAAAAACAAAGTTATCAAATGACATTACTGGCGGCATGCGGCATGGAACATTTAGTTATCAATTCGTTTTTAATAGCTATTTATGCAACAAGTGCTAAAAGTCGACGTTTATGCACGAGACATGAAAATTATGAAACGAAGCCGAAGGCTGAGTTTCGTAACATGTCTTGTGCATCAACGACTTTTAGCACGCGTTGCAAGCAATATTTTATCTACGACCTTAATTTTACGGTTATTAATCCATAAATATCGATTTAACAAAGGTTTGCATCTACAACACTTCTAATTTATGTCATAATAAACAGTAGCCCATGCTCGCGAATTAAATTTACGAACTGTGATTGATATAAAAAAATTTATTTAATATCAATACACAGACGGAGTTTATAATTATAAAATACAAGTGAAAGCTACAGATTCCAAATTACAACTAACTTTATCCTGCGATGTAGTCGAGCAGGTTACCTAAGCTGCATCAGCAAAGATAAGATAACACTTGTGTCCCTCGGGAATGCAATGATATGTAATACGCGACTGCATTATCTTATCATAACTAATGTTCTTATTATCTATCTGGGAACGTAACATAATTCCTCCTATCCTAAGTTGAAAAATTGGGGGAAATCACATTTTCCACCTATTTTTCAGGGCAATATTTCTATTGGTTGTAAAGGTTCATTATTGATTTCTGATTTAATTCTTTTGCAGATTTTAGGCAACAAATCGTACTTATATAATACAAATATGGCAAACAATATTAGAGCTAAAATAATAATTAATGTAAAGTTACTTGCGTGTGCATAAGTATTGTAATTGGTGGTCACAAGTTCACCGGGTAATTTTCTTAATTTTTCCCTAAGCTGTTGTATGTCATCCAGGTCGATGTTTTCTAAATGCAATTTTGGAAATTCAATATTATTAACAGTTGGTTGATTAATTGTTTGGTTAAGCATTGGTAAATGAACCATTTCGTATATTGGATTTGAATTTTGACTGGTTTTTAATATTTTACCATCGATCTGCATTTCACAATTTACAGGTAATTGAACGGTATATGTGCCTAACAATGGTATTTTCCTGTGATCGTGATTACAATTTAGTTTGGTTATCAACTCAGAGGTTGTTACAATAATCCATAAGTCACGATCTATTTTTTGAATTTTATAATTTTCTAGGGAAAACATTTTAGGTTTACAATTATTAGTTCTTGAAAATGAGAGCAGTTGCGCTTCACATAAGGTGTTTTCGAAACTCATTCGCTCTGGAATGTTACAAATAAAATCAGTTTTTTGAATTTGCTCGCAACGTTCATTAGTAGAGATATAATTAGATTCCGAAAATAATAGGAATTTATTCTGTGGTAACACCGCTTGGTATCGCTGGTCGATTTTCATTGGCAATGGATACAGATGGTAATAGTCATATTTTGTTGTCCCTGTTAGAGGTACTTCTATGATAAATACTAATCTAGTATTTGTTTGATAGGCTTTAACGGTTAGTATTTTCTCGAATAGTAATAAATTTTCTTTGGTTGGTTCGAAAGGTAGTTCCAAATTATTTATTTTATCTTTTATAAACTTCAGGTTTGCTTCTAAGTCCTCTGGATCCATGATTGATGGGTGAAAAGTTTCCAATTTGGAAAAAGTAACAGCTTCTTCCAGGGTGTTAGTTATATGCAATATTAAATTTGAAATTGCAGTGAATTGCAGGAATATTGTGTGCATGTTGATTAATGAGTACATTTCAGCTTTGTGTATTGTATTCTCCTTTACTTGGGCTTCAATTTGTAGAATGCGCGACTTCAATAAATATTGATTGGTTTGCAAAACGTTTATGGATTTGTTGACTTTATCTAAAATTTGTTCTGTGAGCGATATTTGTCTAACGAGTGCTTGTTTTTGGCGTTCTTGCTCCTTTTGAAGTTCTTCGATAGATTTTTCATATTTTTGTCCATCTGTAGCATCTAAATTTCCTGTTATAAGTTTAACTAAGCTTCCTAAACCGTCGATTGCTCCTCTCTTCTGTCGATTGGGAAATAGTCGACGTATTTTCCTATTTACTTCAACTAACGTAGCATTTATAAGCGAATAATAATTGGTAAATTCCTTAGCATAAGCAGGTCCATTAACATGTTTCTTAAATATAGTATCTACTTCTAAAATATTTTGTTTTAATAAGTTGTATTCGTTGATTATCGGACTGCAATCAACATTCTTGATTAATGTCCATTTATCCATGGTGTTCTTGGCATTTCCTAGTTTGTGAGGGAATAGTCCGGGGTTGTCGATGATTTTCGTTATTTCTGGGCGTTCGATGTTGATGACGTATTGAGTGCAGAGGCACCTGAAACAATTGGGTGACTTAGGGCATCTACATGTCTTTTCTTTTCTTTGTTGTTTTGTGGGTTGACTAGGGTTACTATGTTCCTATCCGTAATTTCCTTTATTACATAGGGTCCTTCATATTTATTGGCTGATTTGTTTCGTTGGTCGGTTTTTATTAAAACTTCGTCTCCTACTTTGTAGTTGTGTGCTCTGATGCTTTGATTTTGTTTATTAATTAGATTTTCCTTGTTCTTATGCATGGCTTCTTTTAGTGATTTGTACAAAGAAGTCAATTTAGTCTTGTGGGTGGTTACGTATTCTTCGTAAAATTTACTGTTCAATTGAAGATCAAACGGGTCTCTAGTTGCAGTATGTCCATAAACTAGTTCAAGGGGTGTGAATTTCGTAGCAGAGTGAATCGTGTTGTTGTATCCGATGATTGCGTACGTTATTATTTGTTTGGGGGTCTCCTTATTACTTGTATTCTTAATTATCCTATAATTTTCAATCAATGTCGAGTGGATTCTTTCAATTAAAGAGTTAGATTTTGGGTTTTTTGGTGTAGTAATGTGGATTTTACTTTTGTGAAGTTCCAAAAGGTCTTTAACCACTTCATTAATAAGTTCTGAACCTCCATCCATTGTGATCAATGTTGGCGAACCATGTTGGGATATGAAATTTATCAGATTTTCAGCTACTTCGATTCCGTTTTTCGAGGTTAGATGATAAGCTTGACAAAATCTTGAAAATGAATCGATGATTGTTAGAAATAAATTCCTTTCGATTTGAAATGTGTCCATATGCAAATGCTCAAATGGTTTATTCGGTGTTTCGGTGATATTCAAGGGTGTCTTTGTGGGGTGACGTTCATATTTCGCTTTTTCGACATGTTATGCATTTGTTAATAAAATCGGTAACGTCTTGGTCAAGTTTTTCCCAATAGTATTTTCTTTTTATTGCCGTACAGGTTGCAAAGATTCCACGGTGGTTTGTTTTTCCTTCGTGTTGGTTAGCAATTATTTCTAGTCGGTCTTCTTCGTTTATAACGTGTAAAACTCTTTTAGTACATTTATAAAGTGATATGCGGTTTTGCGCAAAATGGGTTGTAATGATTTCGCATGCTAAGTTATAAAGTTCGTCGTTCGGGAACGAACAGTAATACGTTTTATTCGGTAAACAATAATTTTTAAAAAATTGTAGTATGCTGTGTTTTAGGTCTTGATCTCCTAGATGAGCTGTAATTATGGAATTTTTCTCTTTCTTTTCGATTTTTGGTTTCGTAGATTTTCCATGAACGATTGTTATTATGATTTGGTTTTTCTTACAATCTAAAGCATCTTCGCATATTGGGATGCTGGGTGCTGAATCATCTTGTGAATGAACAGTTGGTGTTAAATCTTCGTTAAATCTGTCAGGTACGTTTTCGATTAGTTTTTCAAGGCTTCGAATCGGATCTTCGGGTAAATTTTCGTTCATAGGGCTAGTTATAGGGTCAAGTGGAATTACATCTGGTGTTAATGCTCGCATTGTTGGTGGTTGTAAGATCGGTTCTGGTGTTTGTAAATCATCTTGTCTGTGACTTATTTCGTCTAGTAGTTGGTCTAATTCTGAGTGTACTTCGACTTGCATAGATTGCGTATCAATCGGGTTAATTTTTATTCTAGATAATGCGTCTGCGTTCGTATTGGATTTTCCTTTTTTGTAAATCACATCGTAGTCAAATTCCTCTAGTCGTAATCTCCATCTTGATAACTTTGAGTTTGGCTCCTTCAATGAATGTAACCATTGCAGAGGTTTATGATCCGTTACTATTTTAAATTTTCTTTCGTATAAGTATGGTCTAAAATACTTTGTAGCCCATACGATAGCCAAAAGTTCTTTTTCAATGGTGCTATATCTTTCTTCTGATTCATTGAGGGTTCTCGATGCATAAGCGATAGGTAGATCCTTTCCTATTGGTCCTTGAGATAGGATTGCTCCTACAGCAACATTTGATGCATCCGTTGTCAAAATAAATTCTCTCGAGAAGTCGGGGTACTGAAGGATTGGTTTGTTCATAAGTAAGTTTTTGCATTTTAGAAAAGCTTCTTTAAATTCGTTGGAGTGAATGACTTGCGCGCCTTTCTTTAAGCACTTTGTCATAGGCTTTGTAATTTTCGCAAAGTCCTTTATAAATTTTCGGTAGTAGCCTAGTAGTCCTAAAAATCCTTTAATTTCTTTTGGTGTTTTTGGAATTGGATAGTTCTTTATTGCTCTAATTTTATCAGGATTAGGTTGAACTCCTTCTGGTGTTATTACGTGTCCTAGATATTGCACTTCTTTCTTTAAGAATTCACTCTTGTCCAGTTGGACTTTGAAATTAGTTTGTCTTAACCTTGTAAATACCTCTTTTAGTCTTACTATATGTTCTTGAAGGGATGTGGAGAAAATAATAATATCATCCAAATATACAAGACATTTTTCGTTTTGTATTCCTCTGAGGATGTTGTCCATGACGCGTTGGAAGGTGGACGGCGCGTTCTTTAATCCAAATGGCATGCGTTGGAACTCATAGTGACCATTTTCGGTGTTAAAAGCTGTTTTCGGTATGTCGTTTTCTTCAACTTGGACTTGGTGAAAACCAGATGCTAGATCGAGCGTTGAAAAATATTGACATTTTCCCAATTTATCCAATAAGTCGGTAATGTTTGGTAGTGGGTACTTGTCATCAATGGTCTTCTCATTAAGCTTACGATAATCTATCACGATTCTCCATTTTTGTCTTCCGGAAGCGTCTGCTTTCTTTGGCACTACCCATACAGGTGAACTCCAGGGGGACGTGCTGGGTCTTATAATCTTATCCTTGAGCATCTTGTTGATTTGTTTATTTACTTCGTCACGATGTACTTGGGGATATCGATAATTTTTGGAGTACACAGGTGTTTCGTCAGAAGTTTTAATTACGTGTTTAATTTGGTTGTTAAAACTAAGTGGAATGTCTTCACAAAAGAATACATCTCGAAAATCTTCGCATAATGTTCTAATAAGTGTTGCTTCTTCGTAGTTGAGGTGCTCTAGCCGTAATTGTTGTAAATTCCTAAGTTGGATTTGTTTGAGATTTTTGTTTACTGGTTCGGGTTGGTAATGTAAGGTATCTGGCTTCGGATTTTCTTCGACCATTTCGATGTGTAGTGGTTGGGTCATAATAAACGTTTTTTCTTCGTCACTGCTGTTAATAATAGTGGTTATTGCTTGATAATTATTTACGTTAACGTAGGATGCTGGTATCTCTACATTATCACTAATTTTTTGGTGTTCGATTATTCCTTGCTTGATGTTTTTCGTAACTGGAATCTTAATTACTTTTTCAGTTCTTCCTTCGATTGTAATATGGTAGTTCAGATCTGGGTTCCTGTCTTCGATAGAATATAATGGAATTTGGGCCTTTTCGGTTTCTAAAGTGTTGTTTGTGAAATCGATTCTGGCTTTTAATTTCTTTAATAAATCTGTTCCTATAAGACCGTCGTATTTAGGGTCGAAATCAAATAGGTGAAATTTGTGAGTTTTGTTTGTCTTAAAGATGGCTGGTAATTGAATTACAGCAACTTCATTATGTATTGACGTCTGATGTGCAGTTTGTATTTGAAAAATTTGGGGTTCAATTAATTCTGGAAAATATTTCTGAGCTATTTCTGGTTTAACTAGCGTCCTAGAAGCTCCAGTATCTATGAGAAAATTCGCTTTTAGCTGTGGGATGTATATGCATGGTAGGTGTGATGATGGTTGGTTATTGATTTGTATTAATTCGGGCTGTTGGTAATTTTGTTCAGGTGGTGGATGTTCGTCTACGTATGCTCGTTGGGCGAGGCTGTTTTCATAAAATCCTGTTCTTCGTACTCATACTGCTCATTTTCAAAGTCTTCAAATTCTTGCTGTAGATATTGATCTGTTTCAGATGGTGTATCGATGATATCTTCTGGTTCTTCTTGGTAGTGGAGTTCCTCGGATATAAAATTTCGGGGTTGATTTGACTGTTGAATAAATTGTCTTGGTTGAGTAAAACGCTGGGTGTTTGATGAATTAAATCGTTGAGGCAAATTGGTTGTTCGTCTCGTAGCGCCTGATGAGGTGTTCATTGGCGTGGGACGTGGTTGAGCACGATTTTGGGGTGCAAATACATTTCTTGCTTGTGTACTTGGTTGCGATTGTTGAAAACGGGTTGGCCATTGTTGTGCAGTAAAATTTGTTGGTCTTGAATTATTCTGGAACGTTGGAAGTTGTATTTGTGGTTGTTGATTCCCAAATGATTGATATGTAGGGTAACGATTGTAAAAGCTGGGGTTGTTTACGCCAGTAGTCATTCGTAGTCCTGGTGGTGGTCTTTTTTGAGTAAATGTGGAAGAATGAACTCCTTTTCGATGCTCGGTTTCATGTCTTCTGGAATATTGCACGTTTTCTTCTTCGAGTACATATTTAATTGCGTCTTCTAATGTGGCTGGTCGCATACTTCTTAGGAAGCTACCTAGTGGTTCCTTGAGTCCACTAAGAAAAGCTTTTAGTGTTAATTCATCGTACTGTAATTGTTTAACTGCTTGTGTGCCTTGATTTGGTTCATTGAGTTGAATATTCGAGTATAGAAGGCTTGTTTGTTGGCAAATTTCGAAATATTCTTGGGCCGTTTCATGTTTTTGTCGTAAGAGCATCAAGTCTCGCAAAAGTGAGCTCTCTGATCTTTGATCGGCAAATGATCTTCTTAAAATGTTTCTTAATTCATTCCTGGTGGCAATTTCTCGTCCGCTGGTTACTAAAAGTGCTCTTCCGGTTAATTTTGTCCGTAAAGCAGAAAGAATTAAAGACTGCAGGAAGGCGTCGGCATTCCCATGGTAGTGTGCGATTATTACCTCGGCAGATCTAATATATTCGGATAATTTGTGTGGAGTACCATCAAATTCTGGAACTATTCTTAAATATTCCAAGTGGAAAGCTTGTCCTGCTGGTACTGCTTGTCCTCCTTGTGCCATGTTTGGTTGATTGGCTTCTACTTGTTGTTCTTCAGGTGCTACCTCCAGTAATAAATTTTCGAATAAAGCTACTAAGTCGTCGTTACCCTGTAGCATTAGGTTTTGTTTATATTTTTATTTTTAATTTGTTTAAATAGCGGGGCAAATGATTTTTATTCGTTTAAGGGTTTCTTCCTAGTGTAACGTTTTTAACAGACCATTGCAGTTATGGCGTGAATAAAAACTTACGAAGGCTAATACTAAGTTTATTATTAAGGTTTAATTATTTCGTTTTAACTGTTGCGTTTTATTTAATAGCAAGCTTATAACTAAATTGTTTTTATGCTGCAACAAATATTGTTAGCGACTTACAGTAATAGCGCTGTAATTTTCATTCTTCGGTCCTCCTCGATGGAGTGCTTATTTCTAGACCAAGCGTCGGCGATGCTGTCCTAGCTTGGGGTTGTGGCGATTCTTGTGCACTTCTGGTGAAGGTCGACACTGTTCGGTTGCCCACGGAGATGTTGTCCAGGTGCAGCTACTGGTGCCGCTTCTGCTGCAGTTTCGTCACTAGAATTGTATTCTTCGCGTGACCCTTTGGCGATGCTTGTCCTACAGGCTCCGTTCTGAATACTGCTTCTTGGGACGACGTTGGTTGTTCGGTTTCGGCCAAAGTATTAAAATACACGTTTTTCGGCGATGTTTGTCCAAAAAACTGCCAAAATATCCGTCACGACTGCGCCAATTAAATTTACGAACTGTGATTGATATAAAAAAATTTATTTAATATCTATACACAGACGGAGTTTATAATTATAAAATACAAGTGAAAGCTACAGATTCCAAATTACAACTAACTTCATCCTGCGATGTAGTCGAGCAGGTTACCTAAGCTGCATCAGCAAAGATAAGATAACACTTGTGTCCCTCGGGAATGCAATGATATGTAATACGCGACTGCATTATCTTATCATAACTAATGTTTTTATTATCTATCTGGGAACGTAACATAATTCGCGGGCAAATGTTTGTGAAGCCAGTGCTGTCAAGGTCAGTTACGAAAAGTAATTAATAATACTCCACATCTGACTGTATTCATTACATAACGCTTTAATTATTTCAAAAACACTTTACCTGTAACGCAAGAAGCAACTAGAATAACTTTACAACAGCTGATTTCTTTAACCACGGTAAACTATAAAACGTCACTTTTAGTGAAACAAGCTAGCGCTAAAAGGCCTACTTTTGAAGTATTTATAGGCAACTTATATATTTTTGAAAATAGAATTTTAAGCACTATCTGATAAACACGTAATATATAGGGTGTTCCATTAAAAAAAAACTATGCAATAAGTCAAAAAGTTCACCCGTGATGCTCAACTGTTTCTTTAAGTAGCAAATTCGGACGGTTTGGATGATACCCTACAATTTTTATCTGAACAATTTTTTTGTATCTGGAATAACAAAGTCGCTAGAAGCTGTCAAAATTTGAGCAAACACCCTGTACGCTGATATTACCCTACATATTCAAACAACCAATAGCCGAGGTCTGTTTACCTTACTTTCTAAGGAGATAATGATTTCAGTTAATTATTTTGTGCTAGTCCAATTTCAGCTATCATTTGTGCTATTTACCCAGTTACAGATTTTGAATGTTATAGAATTTTTATTTCTTGAGGGGGAATATTCTTACCGAATCTTGAACATGCACTAAATATTTCGAGATAACACTGGTCAACACAGTTTGGTTTTCTTATATATCAATACATGTAGTTTATGTCTTTTGTCATGCTGATTTTGAATCTGATTTCAAATTTGATCCATCACGTCAGAATTTTGAGAAATGTTCTTAAATAGTTTTTTCAAAAAACGCATTAAATTTTGCACAATTTCAAAGTTTCTATTATATAATAAAGATAGTACAAGAAATATTGTTCTGCCGAACATTGAGTGGACATGTCTGAACATATCCTTGCATGTTTCCTGCATCAGAGCACTTAAACCACGCCCATTTTTGCTCTGGAACCAATCAAATTAAGAATTGGTGGATTTCTGGCTATGTGGGTATATAAAGAGCTACACTGGCTCTTTCGATTCAATGTAAATCAGTTTGTGATAGCTGAACGTCTTTTTATTTCATAATGTACCCTTAAAAGAAAAACATTTTAAAGAGGACGATGGATACAACTCCATAGGTACCTAATTAATATTACAGGCAGACCTTGCCGTTCGCGGATTTGCCTTTCGCTGATTTGATTTTACGCGGATTGCTTTGCCGTTCGCGGATGGAATTGCCAACGTTAACTGTTTCAACTTTCACACACTAAGTAAATAAAGCAGACGTATGCGGTTTATGTCATGAACACCTAAATAACATTATTTATCACGAACTTGTAAACATACTTATCGAGCCTATTTCTGTGAATCTCTTATTACCAAATCGGACCTGAAATAAATTGTAAAATTATAACTTGAATAAACAAATGGACATTCGAGCTCTAGATTCAAGTGGCAGACTTATGTTACGTATGGAATTTTAGTTTGTATACGTACGGTAATATATTTTTGAATTTTTTGGGGTTGAATAGTATAAATAAATCTACTTTATGGAACCTAACCCCTTTTTTATCATTTATGTGTTTACTTGCGCATCGCGGATTTGCGCTTCACGGCATTCTTTTGGAACGTAACCCCCGCGAACGGCGAGGTCTGCCTGTATTTCATTAACTTTTCAATAATTTTATTTTCTAAAACCTGATGTGCCAGAATAAATTTGTTTTTTATTACTATTATTAGAACTATAAAAGAAACGAAAATTGTACATAGTTTCTAAAGAAAAATAAACAAAATGAACATTTGTTGTCTAGCGTAATTTTTTCTTGCTAATCATTCATGCTTTTTGCAAACGCATTTGTGAAATTGACAAATTTATCTGTAATATGTATAGTCCAGGCAACAAAAGAAAAATATAATAAGTAGTCCAACTCAGCAATAATTATCCAACAGTTAAAAAAGCAGGTTATTAACTACCTGCAATATCCCTAGTGCATTGAATATTAGTCGAGGCAATGCAGGCCAAACAACATTGATTAGAAAAAATAAATCGTGTAGTTTTGAAATTTGGTATAGTTGTTTGGGGGTAGTGTCCTGTACAACATACAAAAAGTTCCCGAGGGTGGGGGTGTGCTAAACGGGGGGAGTGGTTCAAATGTCGTTTTTATCAGTTTTTCGTAAATATTACGAAAACCATGAGTTTTAGAAATATTAGCTATTTATGCAACAAGTGCTAAGAGTCGACGTTTATGCACGCGTTGCATACAATATTTTATCTACGTCCTTAATTTTACCGTTATTAATCCATAAATATCGATTTAACAAAGGTTTGCATCTGCGACACTTTTAATTTATATGATAATAAACAGTAGCCCACGCCGCGCGGGCGATTGTTTGCCACGCCAGTACTGTCAAGGTGAGTTACGAAATGTAATTATTGATACTTCACATCTGACTGTATTCATTACATAATGCTTTAATTATTTCAAAAACACTTTACCTGTAACGCAAGAAGCAACTAGAATAACTTTACAACTTCACTTCCAGTTCGAAATTGTAGTTTTATAACCTCACTTCACTTTTAGCACTAGAGCTAAAAGTAAACAGCTGATTTCTTTAACCACGGTAAACTATAAAACGTCACTTTTAGTGAAACAAGCTAGCGCTAAAAGGCCTACTTTTAGTAGTGGTCGTAGATAAAACACTTTATGAACAAAATTAAACTACATAAAATTTTCTAAAAAAAATTATCTGTATCATATTTCTGTAGGATTAATAGTTTCGAAAGTAGAGTGAAATAAAGGATGACATAATTTTAATTCTCGTAATATTGATTTTATTTGAACAAAAGCATGTTTAGATGGTAACTAACCTAACTATAAGAAATAAAATAATTGTCTTTAATGCAATGGTTAAATCAACATTATTATATGGCTGAGTCCTAGACATTGACTAAAGTGCTACAGAATAAATTACAAGTGTTTGTCAATCATTGTTTGCTGAACATACTGGGAGTATCGTGGCGTGAGCGTATTACAAGGGTTATGGCAACGAACGAACCAGATGGAATTATGTAAAGAAATCATAAAACGAAAATATGGTTGGCCTCGAAACACGCTACGGAAGAGCGAAGATGAAATATGCAAGCAATTGCTGAAATGGAATCCGCAAGGGAAGCGAACTAGGGGACAGCCCAAACATACGTGGAGAAGAGCAATTAAGGCAGAGACACAAAGGACAATGGCACAACTGAGCAACCTGGCAAGAGACAGGCAAAAATGGAGAGACTTCGTTACCACGACCCTACGTCCCACCTATTATCGAGCCACTGTTGAACCTGTAAGTATACTCTCAACGAGTGTTGCTCCGCTGAGCCTCTGGTTGGGGGAAGTGTAGAGAGATCAACTTTGGTCTTGGTTGATGATTTGATGAATGATGAATACCGGTGGTTATTCAAATCATGCTGATTAGCATTGGCACCATATAAAATTAGAACATCTCACGAGCTTGTGACACAGCACTTGGTGTCAGTGAGGGGTTAAAAAACATTTCAGCAATGTCTGTCATCTGACTAAACTTGAACCACGTTACGAAGGCAAGCCATGTAAACAAAGATTCTGATAGTTCTCAGAACTGTTCAAACCAGTTTCACACAGTGCGCATTTTACGTAAACGACCGTTGCAGATTACCGTAAAAGAAATTACCGCACAACAAAACAACGCTCAGTCCTCTAGTGCAACGGCGCGTATAAACGGCGTTCAACTTTCTCTTCGAAACGGCCAACCACAAAACGCCTTTCTATCACGTGATATTCACCGACCACGTGCGTTTGTTTACTTGGGTCACCTTCCTATCTTGGCTGAAGTTTAGGTTGTTTTTTGAACAGTGTGATCATTGTTGCTTTGCTTTTTGTATAAATTGCTGAAGTCGTATCGCATCCACTGAAGGCATGAAGGACGATGGATTGAGAAAAACAAAGTTCTTGCAGTTGTTTCGTTAAAAATAATTTGGGCTCTACCTTTCCCCTGCCACGCTTTAAGAAGTAGAACAGTAGGATTAGCTGTTGCTTTCTCTAGCCCACATTTAACGATGGTAGTATTAGCATCACCTGTAGCGACGTTAGTTTAAATTCCTCTTACACCAATTTCTGTGTGATGAAGTGAATAAGCCTGGTTTTATTATTTTCATTTTCCAGAAAATGATCTAAAAAAACAACCGAATTTTTGGATTTTCTATTTTTTTGCATTAATATTAAAGTTAAGCAAAACTGACAAAACTTCTTTATAGCAATTTTTTATGGACTTAAAGATTACGTTATCAATATTTTTATCTGACTTTTCACCAACTTCATTTTTTAAATATGGTTCTGATTTTCTAATTCCAAATTTGTGAAGCTCTTTATTCTCAATTCAATAATGTACCACACATTATAGTTTAATTACCTTTATAGTCTTTGAAGACCACCAGCAAGAAATTTTTGAATACAGACCTGTGTCCTAGAGCATTTCATACGTTGTTTCAAGATATATCAAAAACAAAAAATCATATCAAGGATTTCTAGGCGTCATTTAGGTAGTCTTTTAATTGCGCAACTTTCTTCCCATTTAAGCAAATTTGTATCTCTTACAACTAACGAGATCCTTATATTGGCCCTCCTTATCTTGGACACACTGTATACTTATATTATTGTAAAAACTTGCTTTTTTGGCATTGTAAAATTTTAATTACCATCTACCATGTTTTTATTACCATCTAAACATGCTTTTGTTCAAATAAAACCAATATTACGAGAATTAAAATTATGTCATCCTTTATTCCCCTCTACTTTGCAGCGTGATCTGTCTAGTTTAATTTAATTTTAGCTCAAGTAAAATGCTTGCTACAATCGCCGGGGTGAAACCGGCTCCCAGGAAGCTCAGAATGCCAAGGTACCAATAATAACAAACTCAAGCATAATTACCCAGGAAAGAATACAAAATAACTTTTCTAAACATATAATAAATTCTAGCAGGAAAATAAAAATGTAACAACGTTTGTAAATTAATAAAGCTCTCCTAACGGGGCGTCTCGCTTGCTGGAATCGGGCCGTATTAGTTTCTTTTGGAAGAGCCTATATGTGGAGTAGTTCCGATGTCACGTAGGCATTTCGACGGACCTGTACAGATAAGGCATTAGTTAACGGCGGCCGCTTAATGGCGGCACGTAAACAAACGAATTTTACCTTCAAATTGTTGAAAGTGCGGGCAATATTAAGTTAACTTAAATGCATTCTCAATGCAACTCGTATTTATCGTGACCTGCAGGTGTCCCACGTGTGGCGAGATTACGTGCGGCCCGTGAAATTAGCTGGTTTATCTAACTCAGGGCTTTCGGAAAAGCAGGTGAGTGGTGCTATAATTGAATTCTATTCGGGCCTTGCAGACAACGGTTTCCGGGAAAAATGTGACTTTTGTGCCGCGGTTCGGCAACGTACAGGCCGGGCCCTTGGAGGCGATTCTTAAGCCGCCCTCGTGCTGCGTTGTGTAGGTTATAATTAGTAGTTTTAGAGCCGGCTAATTAGGTGTTTTGATTTGTGCGGTTTAGCAGCACGTATCTAAGGCGTCGAACGAGCGAGGACCTGGGGAAATTACGTATAGGTCTCTAGTTGATGAGCCTGAAAGGCCCCCCGAACTAGACGGTTTATATACGAGATATCAGGTCGGATCTCTAGTTGATGAGCCTGGAAGGCCCCCCGAACTAGAGGGTTTATATACGGGATATCAGGTCGGAGCTCTAGTTGATGAGCCTGGAAGGCCTCCCGAACTAGACGGTTTATATACGGGATATCAGGTCGGATCTCTAGTTGATGAGCCTGTAAGGCACTCCTGAGCGGAGACCGGTGAGGAAGAGGTTCGGAAATTCTAGGAAAATTCTGTCTTGCACTGGCTTCAAATTCTCCTTTTATACCCGGGGCTGGCGTAATCAGCGGTTCGCACCGGTCCGTTGGAGCGGGGATTCTTGCGTTAGGTGCGCGGAGGTGTCCCTGCGTTTCCTCGCGATGACGTCGCTTATAACTCTCGGCGCGGTGCTCTGGTTCATAAGGTGGTGCAAGACAAGGGGGAACGCCCAAATTAATTTTTAATTTATAAAATCACGTTCGCGCTGGGCGAAACGTTACGACTTTCAAAACTATGAACCCACAGAAATATACGGATATTTTTTTTAGGAAATTATGTGTAGTTTAATTTTGTACGTAGTGTTTTGTTCTACAACTCATGGTTTTCGAGATATTTACGAAAAACTGATGTGTTCCTTGGCCTGGATTGCCGGCACTAGGGATATTGCAGGTAGTAAATAACTTGCTTCTTTAACTGTTGATAATTATTGCTCAGTTGGATTACTTATTGATTTGATGTTGCACGCATATTTATTTTGGAAATTATTTTTTCTTTGCAGCTTACAGTATTGAATTTTTAGTAAAACTAAACATATACAACTTATAATAACTAGTATTTCTGCGATAGACTTCGCACAACTCCAGTTTTCATACCGCATAAGCTCAGCACTGAAATAAAATTTGTACCCCCAGGTATCTCCCTCCCTGGAATTTTTGGGAAGATACTGATTATAGAATATCACTTATGAGTAAAAGGAAATTGTCATCTGTGAAAATGATCAAAATCTTTGAGCCATTCTTGAAAAAAAAAATTTTTTTATTTTAGCCTCCCCACACTGGACGCGCATCCTAGTGAAGCCAAAGTCCGAAGCTTCATAGAACATCTCCGTAAATTTTCATGGAAATTTGTGTGTATGAAAATTGTGCCTCTCCCCCCCCCCCTCCTTCAGATATTCCCTCCTTGGAATTTTTGGGTAGGTACTGACCATGAGTTATTGTTTATGAGTAAAAGTTGTCTTTTCGACATTTTTGGTATATTTCGGTCTCCTCAGACCAGACGATGCTTCGAGGTGAAACCAATGATTGGTACCATTGTTCTAAAACTTCATAAAATATCGTGTACATTTTCAGTAGAAATATAACAAGTGCTTGAAACATTTATGGAAATATTTGGAAAAATGTTCTGCAGCAATTTTTTTTCAATCAAAGCATGAATGCAGGCCAAGTGAAAAAATCCCGACTGTGTAGGAGGACTAATATTCTTTTTTTGGGGGCATGCACAAATACTTTTCTTAGAAGGGAATATGTTCAATCACATATCACATAGATCATTATACAGTGTATTTCAAAAAGAATGCAACAGATAGGAAACTTTTTTATTATTGATTTAAAAAAATGTATTTATAAAAGTTTGTCTTCTTGTTCCCAATTAGATTTAAAAATATAATATGTTTCAATTGTTTTATGGTTTGGCGGAAAATTTAATTAATTTAAAATTATGACAAGAGGATAATATGGCATTTGGAAGCTAAGTTCAGATACAATGTTTTGATAAAAAATATAAATTTTTGCTCTTCTTCGTTTTTAATTGGAAATTACTGTTACAAAATAAAACTGACTATTTTCTATACTAAATTTCTATTAAACCCTCGACCCTTCTATTCTAAAATACAATCGTGTATCTGTGATCTGTGGAGATCTTTTACAAAATTAGCAAACATTTTAGTATTTAAAACACATCACTTGTTGCATTTAAGATTTTGTAATGCTTATATGAAATAAGAATTGGTAGACCATAAACTAAACAATGATCGTATCTACGAATAGCAGAGCATAGGGTATTATAATGGTTTTGTGAGGAAATAGTCAGTTTTGTTGACATTAAGTAAATCAATTAAAAGAATGAATAAAAATAAAAATTAATAGTTCTTATTGAAACTTTACATATGAACTTAATTTTTAAATGCACTACTTTTCTTGTAACTTATTTAAAAATTGTTAGAAATAAGGTAGTTGACTCTTGACGCACTTTTAAATTAATTCTGTTTCCCATCAAATCGTAAAACAGTTGTACATTATGTATCTAGTTGGAAAACTTCCAACGAGGTATTTATACTATTTTATTCACAACCATTTTATTTGAAATAAGAATTGGAAAAATGGATTTGACAGTTCTTCAAAATTGACATAATAGGTAAAAGAAATTTGGCTGAATCGCTATTTAATGCAGTTGTGGGAGATAGTTAGCCAAAAAGTTTATTGAAGTACAAAAATATGTTGTTGTTCCTTAAGGTCCAAAAGTCACACATATATAAGTTGATAAATTATTTGACGTTTCGCCACTTTAGATGGCTTCATCAGAAATGATTAAGATGTGTTATAACTAAAATACAAGGGTTAAAATTAGATTAAGTGAAACACACAAAAAATTTTCAAGGCTTACCAAAATGGCTTCCAGGAAAGTTTATAATAATTAGTAAAAAATTTTGCAAGTGACTAAATTAGCCACATTGCAAGTATACGGCGTCAAAATCGGAAAGGGACGTTTAGGCGCGCACCTTTAGACGCGCCCTATTAGGCGCGAGCTTTTAGGGGCGAAGCGTTTAGACGCAGACGCTATTAGGCGCCTGGAGGTTTAGGCGCCGCAACTTTAGGCGCGGGGACAGTTAGGCGCCACATGAAAAAAATTCAAAAATTTACACTATTCTTGATTTAAAATTTTTTTATTAGGTAATTATTGCAGTCATTAATGTTGAAGAAAAATTCAAACCATTATAAACAATATATATTCAGCTTTTTATAAGCATTCTTTAGTGTGTTCAGTGTTCAGTGTAAAGTTGAACAAATTTATATATTGAATTTACATTTTATCGATTATGAACAAAAAGTTATTTACAAATTGTATATGGATAGCTTAACGTAGTGAAATTATATGGTGTGTATAATTTTACCACGTTAAACTACCCATATACAAAATGTAAATAACTCATTTTTCATAATCGATACAATGTAAATTAAATATGTGAGTTTGTAAAACTTTAACACTGAAGAAGGCTCGTAAAATCGCCAAATACATATTGTTTATGAAGGTTTGAATTTTTCTTCAACATTCATTACTGCAATAATTACCTAACAACAAGTTTTAAAATCAAGAATAATGTGAATTTCTTTCATGTGGCGCCTAAGTGTCCCAGCGCCTAAAGTTGCGGCGCCTAAATGTTCAGGCGCCTAATATCGTCCGCGTCTAAAGCGCTCGCGCCTAAAGGTGCGCGCCTAAAGATGCGCGCATAAAGAATCGCGCCTAAACGTCCTAGACCGGTCAAAATAGATAAAAAGATGAAAATTTTTAAACAATCATTATTGATTGAGGTTAAACATTAACTATAAAATAGTCAATGTAATTAAACAATTAAAAGTTTTATAAAGTGAAAGACATCTTGTGTTGATGAAACAAGCTGCCAGAATAAGGAAAAGTGCAAGATGTCAAAAGTATGCGTACGCATATTTAAGTTAAGGTCAGGTCCGTATTTCGGAAAAATTGATGACACAAAGTTATTAAAATAAAATTTAGGGGCAACTATAAAATTGGAAAGAAAAATACAAATGGAAAGCATATATACACACACCTCAAAGACAAAACACCTATCACCATGCAATCCGACTTAGTTTATCAAATTGACTGTAATAACTGTATTTCTACTTACATAGGCGAAACAAAACTATTGAAAAACCGAATATACCAACATACTCAATTAAAAAAAACTTAATTTCACCGTCCAATAAAACTGCACTCACAGATCACACTATAGAAACTTTCCATAACTTAAATTTTTCAATACCTAAAATCTTACATAAAGAAGCTAACACGCGTAAAAGAAAGTGCTTAGAAATGATCGAAATTTAAAAAAGCCCAAATACTATCAATTATAAAACAGACATTGAAAATCTAAGCACTATTTACCATAACTTATTTAAATAACTCCATTATGCTTACCGTACAGAAGCTTGAACTCATCTATCTCACACACTACTGTCACATTATTTTCAAAATCAAAAGATAATTCCACAATTTTTGAAATATTAATAAAATTCCAATCAACTTAATACTATAAAAAACAATATTATTATTATAAAAATTGACTCAATCATAATTTATTAGATTTTTGTTAACTCATTTATTTGAGTGTGGACGGCATTGGTAATTATGTGTTCAATTATTTTCGTAAATGCATCGGATTCAAGTAGCTTTATTTAGTACTTTTTGAGCTATTATATTGTCATCATCATTGTCAGTATTATGGCAACTGGTACTTCAGGGTTTAAGCTGCCGCTCGCCAAATCGCCAGATTGCTAAATGCAATATTATCTGGCTAAATTAGTTTTTAATCATTTTACCAAAAAACTAATCCAAAAATTATGCAAATAATAAACAACTAAATCACCATCAAAATTAAAATCTCTCCTAAATGATTTTCCCTTCCATATGGCAACACTGTGGCGCCATTAGTATTAGTTCGTAGTTCCCCGGCAATAGCTTAAATACAAGAACAGTAGCTGTCTTCAGCTGTGTTATTGTTGGGCTTCGTCGATCAGCAGTCGTGTTTGTTTACATTTTACTTGATTTTTACCATCTCTGACAAAGTGGCTTGTAATAAAAATCAATACAACTGAACAAGAACAACTACCACCACCTGAAAAACGTCAAAAACATTGAAAAGCGGAATATGAAGCAAATAGAAATAATGTCTCAGCAAGTTTTGTGTAAAAGTGGGAGTTTAATTATAAATGGCTTGAAGTGTGCTGGAGTGATAATTGTTTTCCAATGCAACTTTTGCAAAAGGGCGTGGTGTAATACACGCACACAACTTCCTTTTACAGTGATCTTATAATTAGCTAAAAATTTGATTTTTAATTTTTAAGCATTTGTCAAAAATGATCAAAAATTACAAATTCTACAAAAACGGTACAAAATAGAGCGTTAGTTCAAGAGACAAATTTTCTCTAAAATTTTAAGCTGAATTCAAAACTGTAATAATATATCTACTGAGTGCTGTATTTAAAATAGGAATTTATAAAAATAGAAAAACACAAAAGAAACCAATTTTAGAGGTATTCAACTGGAAAATCACCAATCTCACATCAATACACATTAAAAATTGTAATAAAAATGTAGTTTGAAAAAATCGTTAGAATCGTTTTTGAAAAAAAATTTAAAAACTGAAAAATAACTAGAGTAAACACCATATTTCCAGTTCTGCGATTTTCTTCAAAAGCTTGCTGTCCCATCTATATAGTACACAAAACTTATATATGAAGTTTCAACGTCATTTCTCATTTCGTTTTTGAGATAATCTGTTCACAAACGGACAGACAAACAGACAGACAGACCAATGAACAAAAACATGTTTTTTGGGTTCAGCGGACCTTAAAACGTGAAGATCTGTTGAAAATTCAATTTCGAATTTTTGGGGTGAATCCAATACTTCCTTTATTTTAAAAGGAAATAAAAATTACTAATTAAGTCAAAAATTAATTGGCTTTCCTTCATGCCATTTACGTTTACTGTTTAATTTTTATTGTCGAAAATGTATCTATAACAAAGGCTGGTGTTTTAAACATGAATAAATTAGAACACAGGTTATCAATGCAATTCTTTAGTAACCCCACATCTAATTCTATAAAAAAAACTGGGAATGTGTGTGTCTACAACAAAAAAATGCTATAATAGGTTTTATGAAAATAATTTATTTTGAAGCAAGGAAGAAAACGTAGCTACACAGAAAACAAAAGCATTAACGCACATGAGTTGTATGACTAGTCGTGCAATTGAATCTAGTATTTCTAAATGTACACGAAAATAATATATAAAGTACAGACGTTTCTGTGACTAAAATTATTATAGCTACCATTATATTAAATATATTCGTTTTGGTCAGTTGTCAACAAGTTTTTAAAATTGAATATTTGCATTATTATTAATCTTCGCCCTTGCTATTTGGATTTGGCTAAATAAACATTCACTGAATTAGCCAAATTGCTAACTCAAGAAAAAACCACTGGGTACTTGCTTTATTACCCTTGGTCATCATCTCTATTGTATCTGAAGTTGTACACAAATTACACGAAATAGCAAATACTTGCAGCACACTCTTGCTTAACGCTCTATTCTCTACAACAGCCGAACATTTAAAGAAAACATCAGGAGCGGAAGAAGAGATTTGGAACATGGAACATTCAACCTATCAATGGGAAAGAAGTAGAAATCGTTCTGCGATACTACTAAAGAAAAATATCATATTTTCGTTTATAATAAATCACAATTACTGTATTATTGATTACAATTGATTAAAATAATATCCAGTAAAATAACCAGCATTATTGTTTGTGAAGAACCCCTGACAGCAATATGCAACAAACTTTAAAATTGACAGTTGACATTGCTGTGAAAACAAAAATACGAGACGTTATAGGCTCAACAAATATGCTCAGACGTAGTTGAAGCTTTGTGGTTTTTAACATGGCTCGTACTACGTGGGACACCCGGTATGTGCCCCACTTAAAGAAATCATATAATGAAAAAAGTTACTCTATAGTATAGCGTTACTACATAAATATTCTACGAAAATATTTAAAAAAAAAAAACAGAAAGATGCCAGTAATAATGGAATTTTGTCTTGCTACGTTTGCATCTTAAAATAATTATAATTGAGATTATTTACACAGGTTGTATGCCCACTCATTGGCAATTTCTGTTTACAATGATAACGCCATCAGATGTCCATACATTTTTGCCAAACCCCTCGCTTGTAGTACCTAAAATACCAGACTTTGTGTTTGAAAGATCCTATTTGATAATAATTTCCATATGTACTTTTTCATGCACAAGACCAGAATTTCGTTTTTATAGCAAAATAATTAAACATGAAAAATAAAAACTTTACTGGTCAACACTTAAATGTTGCCATATTGCTAATTTTATTGTAGGTTAATGGCAATCTCCTTTTGTTGTAGGCCTGAAGATATTTAACTTCCATTGGATCATCTACTATTAACAGGAACTCTGACGTTTATACAACTATAATGGACATAAAACAAGAAACTACGGATAGTAAATCTTGTAGTTCTGGACTAACTACATCATGCATATCACAGAACATAGATAGTAGTAAAAATGTTGATAAGTTCTACATCAAACAAGAAAGCATCGAAAGTACTAATTTAGTTACATATATGAGTACTCACGCAGAAGAAACACCTTACAGTAGCTCTGTTTGTGATTTAAAAATAACACAGAAAAGTAATTTGGTTACTTACGTGAGGTCGCACACGGGAGAAAAGCCTTATAGTTGCTCTGCCTGTGAATACAAAACTGCTAATAAAAGTCATATAGTTACTCATATGAGGACTCATACTGGTGAAAAGCCTTATACCTGTCCTATTTGTGATTTCAAAACGACATACAAAAGTAATTTAGTTACCCATGTGAGGATTCACACAGGCGAAAAGCCGTACATTTGCTGTGTTTGTGATTTCAAAACAACACGAAAAGCTGATTTAGTTACACATATGAGGTCACATACAGGAGAAAAGCCGTATGTTTGTTCTGTTTGTGATTTCAAAACAAGACGGAAAAGTCTCTTAGTTAGACATGTGAGAATTCATACCGGCGAAAAGCCTTATCGTTGCTCTATTTGTGATTTCAAAAAAACACAGAAAAATCATTTAGTTACACATATGAGGACTCATACAGGCGAAAAGCCGTATATTTGCACTGTTTGTGATTTCAAAACAACACGAAAAAGTGATTTAGTTACACATGTGAGGTCACACACAGGAGAAAAACCCTGTATTTGTTCTATTTGTGATTTCAAAACAACTAGGAAAAGTCTGTTAGTGAGACATGTGAGGACCCATACAGGCGAAAAGCCGTACATTTGCTCTGTTTGTGATTTCAAAACAACTGACAAAAATAGTTTAATTACACATATGAGGACTCATACAGGCGAAAAGCCGTATATCTGCTCTGTTTGTGATTTCAAAACCACACAGAAAAATAATTTAGTTACACATATGAGGATTCATACAGGCGAAAAGCCGTTTATTTGCTCTGTTTGTGATTTCAAAACGACACAGAAAAATAGTTTAGTTACTCATATGATGATTCATACGGGAGAAAAACGATATATTTGCTCTGTTTGTGGTTTTAAAACAACCGGCAAAAATCTGTTAGCTAGACATATGAGGACTCATACAGGTGAAAAGCCTTATATTTGCAATGTTTGTGATTTCAGAACAGCACGTAAAAGTGATTTAACTTTACATGTGAGGTTACACACAGGAGAAAAGCCGTATATATGCTCTGTTTGTGATTTCAAAACGACACGGAAAAGTCATTTAGTACGACATGCAAGGACTCATACAGGCGAAAAGCCTCATCTTTGTTCTGTTTGTGATTTCAAAACAACACAGAAAAGTTACTTAGTTACACATGTGATGTCACACACAGGCGAAAAGCCTTACATTTGTTCTGTTTGTGATTTTAGAACAACACACAAAAATAGTTTAGTTACTCATATAAGAACTCATACAGGCGAAAAACCCTATGTTTGCTTTGTTTGTGATTTCAAAACAACACAAAAAAGTCATTTAGTTGCACATATGAGGACTCATACAGGTGAAAAGCCCTATACTTGTTCTGTTTGTAATTTCAAAACAACACAGAAAAGTCTGTTAGTGAGACATGTGAGGACCCATACAGGCGAAAAACCCTATGTTTGCTTTGTTTGTGATTTCAAAACAACACAAAAAAGTCATTTAGTTGCACATATGAGGACTCATACAGGAGAAAAGCCGTATATTTGTTCTGTTTGTGATTTCAAAACAACACGGAAAAGTCTGTTAGTGAGACATGTGAGGACCCATACAGGCGAAAGCCGTACATTTGCTCTGTTTGTGATTTCAAAACAACTGACTAAAATAGTTTAATTACACATATGAGGACTCATACAGGCGAAAAGCCGTATATCTGCTCTGTTTGTGATTTCAAAACCACACAGAAAAATAATTTAGTTACACATATGAGGATTCATACAGGCGAAAAGCCGTTTATTTGCTCTGTTTGTGATTTCAAAACGACACAGAAAAATAGTTTAGTTACTCATATTATGATTCATACGGGAGAAAAACCATATATTTGCTCTGTTTGTGATTTTAAAACAACCGGCAAAAATCTGTTAGCTAGACATATGAGGACTCATACAGGTGAAAAGCCTTATATTTGCAATGTTTGTGATTTCAGAACAGCACGTAAAAGTGATTTAACTTTACATGTGAGGTTACACACAGGAGAAAATCCGTATATATGCTCTGTTTGTGATTTCAAAACGACACGGAAAAGTCATTTAGTACGACATGCAAGGACTCATACAGGCGAAAAGCCTCATCTTTGTTCTGTTTGTGATTTTAGAACAACACACAAAAATAGTTTAGTTACTCATATAAGAACTCATACAGGCGAAAAACCCTATGTTTGCTTTGTTTGTGATTTCAAAACAACACAAAAAGGTCATTTAGTTGCACATATGAGGACTCATACAGGTGAAAAGCCCTATACTTGTTCTGTTTGTAATTTCAAAACAACACAGAAAAGTTATTTAGTTATACATGTGAGGTCACACACAGGAGAAAAGCCGTATATTTGTTCTGTTTGTGATTTCAAAACAACATACAAAAATAGTTTAGTTGCACATATGAGGACTCATGCAGGCGAAAAGTCTTAGTTTTTTCTATTTGTGATTTTAGAACAACATGAAAAAGTGATTTAGTTGCGTGTATGAGAACTCATACTGAGGAAACGCCTTATTTTTGCTCTGTTTGTGGTTTCAAAAAAACAACGCCCAAAAATTTACACATTGGGAAGTAAAATTTGTTTTGTCTTTATATAAATGCTGTGCGCGCATTAGCTCAGGGTTCAAATAATTATTTTCCTTCTTAGACCGTCTTCTTTACTGTTTGCCGAGGTTTTTGCACGTACTACACTATGAGTCATTGTACATTTTTGCCCACTTTTTTCTGTCTATTTCTACACGTCTCGCGGCAGCAGCGTCACAGGTCTTTTATTCCAGATTGTAGGCGGTTGGTCTATTTAGCTCAAAGAAAGATCCAGATAAACACACAAAAGAGAGTCTTAAACAAAAGATACAGAATGTTGGATCAGAAGCAATACCGGACATCGAAGCCATAAAAGACCTAAGGGACAATAAGGCATCAGGAGCAGATGTGCTGAAAGAAGGAAAGAACGTCATTCTGCCGATATTAAAAAGGCTATTCAATGAATGTTTACACATGGGAGAAATTCCGAAAGGATGGTAAAATAGCCTCACTATTTTACTATTCAAGAAAGGAGATACGGGTAAAATACAAAATTATCGATCTATCTCATTGCTGTCTCAGGTCTACAAACTTTTTATCAAGATTATAAAAATTAGCCCGTCGAACAGGCTGGTGTCCGCAAAGGGTACAGTACGTCTGAGCAACTCCTAACCATAAAGATGCTGATAGAAAAAGCAAATGAATACCATCTCCCCATATATCTCGCTTTCGTGGATTACGAGAAAGCGTTAGACAGTGGCGAACTATGGGCTGTGAGAATCGACTCAAGATATAGAAATTTGATACATAACATATACAAGAATGCAACAATGACTATATGGAAGAGAACACCAATCACATTCCAATTAAGAGATCAGTTAGACAGGGAGACGTAATATCTTTAAAACACTAGATTGGTCGGAATATGGTATTAACATAAATGGCTATCTGAAGGCCGAGTCGTGGACATTTAACTTACATGGGCGAAATCTATACTCAGCTAGTCGCCGAAGGCCACCGCCACCCGTATCTGCCTGCTAATTGAGTTGCGGACCGACCAGAATCAAGAAACGCAGCCCCAGAGAAAACCATAAATTTATTAATGTACAAAGTAATTCATAATTTGTATATCTAGTTAAAAACATTATACTGTTGTTATTTTATACATTGTGTTTTCCTGACCGTATACATTGAGAATCAGTGAACATATTTCTCCGATTTGACCTTACCCTAGATAAATCGAGCGCTCTTTGCAGGGACTTATAAAACATTACAGTATCCGAACTGACATCTAACAACTCATACTTATTTGAAACTTTGATTAATTCCGCATATTTTTATATACAATAATAAACTAAAATAACATTTTGTGGAAAAGTGCACTATTGATAAGTGTTTATTGCATGTTTTCGTCAGTTCGCATGTTTACTGCTAAGTACAATTATTGCACATTTTCAAATAATGTGGTTACCAATGGACTTTTATTCAGTATTGTTTTTCAGTTGATGAACAACATTTTTGACATTTAGTTCAAAAGTGGCTTGCCATCGCTTTACTTCGTGGATGCATTCATCAGACGAGGTACGAACACTACGTTTCTAAGCAATTGTTCGATCTTCATTTGGAATTGTCCAATACCCTTAGCTTTCTTGACTGGTCTCTCTTCGACTCGATCACCTACAAACAGGCCCAAAAAACATTAGAAATGACAAGTGCGACTCACCTTTGTAAGTTTCATTTCTTGATGTCATCAAGTAAGGTATCTACAGATAAAAGTGGTTCTAAGGCGGTTATAAACGTTTCTACAAATGCCCTCTCCCCTAGCGGAAATTCTATATTTTTCAAAGGTTTTTCGCTAGCTCCCAAAAGCATTCATATGGAAGAGATTATCAGTTCAGTAGAATCTTCTGTGAGAACGCTTCCTAAAGACGTTGCCAATCTTATCTGTTTCAAAACTGTCAGGTGTTTACGATCATCTAAACCTAAAAGTAACATTACTAATACGAAAGGTAATTCTGCGTGCTGTATTGCAAAATATTTAGGTTTATTTCGATAGCAGATATTGTTATATTGTATAAACCAACTGCTTCTGTTGCTCCAAAGCATCATTGCCCAAGAAATTCTTCGATTAGTTACTGCGGCTGAGTTACGAATTTTGGGCCGTATAGTGAAAACTAGTCATAGTAACAATTGCAGTGCTGTAGCTGTTTTGTGGAACGAAGTTATAGGAAACCAATTAAGTAACAAACGACTTCCGGGATTGAACAGTGTCATTATTGAGGTCGAAAAACTCAACGTTTCGTCCACTTTCGTAAGGGGCTTCATCAGGAGGAACAGCAAAAGAGCACGGTGACTCAACGTGTAAACCACGCCAGAGGCGAAACTCTTTTGAAAGGGAAGAGATAGAAGAGCACGGTAACTCAACGTGCAAACCACGCCAGAGGTGAAACTCTTCTAGCGATTGGAAGGAGAAAGACGAGAATTTATAGACAAGTGCCGTCACTGTTGAGCCGACCTAATTTTGGTTACTTTAAAGAATATTTTTCTCTGCTTAAAATTTGAAGTTATGCCACTGACTAGTCTCAAATTTGGAGTTAATTATTTAAGTACCAGTGCTTACACACATCTGTACAGATCTGAATTCAGGGCTCGTAACTGTACACCTGAAACCCGATATTCGTACTGTGAATCTAAATTAGATATTCTCATAAAGTAACCTGAATTTATACACAAATTTGAATACGAGATTCACAGTTACGAATCTAAATTTGAGATTCGTTTAGATTAGTCTCATTTCGAGATGTGGACATAACCTGCAAGAAATGCGGTATGAACAGGGGCGGATGTTACAGCCTCAATTCGACTTTACTACAACCAAACGTGACACCACATTGCGATGCCAGGTTGTTACTACATAAAAACTACAAAATCGCGAAGTTACGCAGATTCGTTGCCCTAACCCCGTTACGACGGGCTATAACAAGAGGTGCCGGCTCTAAAGCGCTCAGTGAGAAGGCGGGGGTTCTTTACGACCTTAAATTAGGGCCACGATCCGGTAAACGAAATACAGATGTTAAATGTTTATCGCCACCACTTTCTGTATAAATCGAAAAAAAAAACAACATAGGTGAACTCATCCAGAAAGTGGAAGAAGAAGGCTCACCTTTCTACTTCTATCTTGGCAATGCTTGAGCGGCGAATAGCTGGGTTGAACTCACTTTGACTTGCATTCGCTTACAGCCGTCTGAATCCCTGTACATCGGAAAAAATACACATGCAAACATGATCATTCCATTAATGAAAAACACAAATAATTAACAATGAACTTTATTGACATTAAAAGAATTACTGGTTGCAGTTAAAAATATGCGAAAAATGTTAGTGAGGTTAATTGCGCAACGTTTAAACTACACAGGCGACAAAAATGACAATAAACGATCAAACTATTTCAAAAACGATGACAACTTTAAATTTATATAAACTTTGGTACTAAGTGCCAAGACGACACTTTGAAATCACTTCACTGTAAATTTATGTGCGTTACAAATACTATCGACTAAACAAAATACCTGTTGGAGGGATTCATTTGCTCTGGTGACGTTGTTGATCTCAAGCTGCAGGTCGCGTCTCAGCTATTGCCTCAAAAGAACGACAGGAAACTGCATACGGGCGATTTTCAAGCAGGTGTGGACGGCCTTCTATCCCCAGGACGGGTACGAATGAAGCACGTACGTCAGGCAGAATTACGGTACGAAACTCGGGACTTCATTCACTCAATGCCCGACGCTGAATGGTGCTCCGGGCTAAGATGCTAAAACCAAATGAATCCACGCAGGCGCTACTTAAGATTCGCATTCTCTCGAAATTATGGAATAGGGTTGCCACGGGACAAAATTCATCGTTATGATGAGATATAATTTCGCTTATGACGGGAAATTACCTGAGGGCCAAGCAATCGCCTCGTTGGCGTCGAGAACTCATTAAAAATGTGATAAGAGCGTCATCTAGACGGGAACAAAGCTTAATTTAGAAAATATCGACGAACGTAAATAAGCTGATAGACGCTAATCTTTGAAACGAACGGAATAAAGTTTTGAAACACAACTAAACTGTTAATTTAGGCTTAAATGAAACGGGAAAGTACTAAAGATGAAAGAAAAAGGCGGAACAGGGCGAAAATACAGCACATTGCCTTCACACGGATTTGCCCAAAAATGCCCCAGAACAGAACCGTTTACTACGAAAGCGGTAGAAATTAAAAATAACAACAATTCATAGGCCCAAACACGAATCCAAGACCAGTACCTACTTAGAAATGCGAACCCGAGATTCGTACTGACGATTCGAATCTGAGATTTGAATCTTCTCGTACTAAAGATTTTAATCTCCAACTTAAAGATTCGAAACTTAAATTCAAATCCGGACTCAGCTGCCAGCCCTAAGATTTACATAAATTAAAAAAATTATTACTATTATATCTATAAACAAACCTTTTTAGATAATTAATGATATAACTAGTATACCAATTTTTGGTCATCTACGTTTGTGAGACCGCTGTGCGTACACTGTTTTTTTTTACAAACCCCTTACGTCGTTATGAAATGTCGCATTCAGGAATTGACGCACATCCATTCGTGGAACGCCACCTTGCTTGAAAATGGCATTATCGTCTTCGAGCTGGGGTAGGATAAACAGCGCAACCCAGCAAGGACACGTACGTTTAAAACAAGTTGAAAAGATGTTTACGCAGTTAAAAACGTTATTCGTTAAAAATTAAGTTAAATTTTAGCCCAATAGTTAACGTAATTTTCTTAACGTGAGTTAGACGTTTATTAGTAATACTTTTTACTGTTAAACGTGTTTATATGACGCCAATAAGTCGTTTTTATAGAGAGCTTTTTACACCAGAAGTTAATGTAAAACGTAGATTTTACGTTTATAAAAATCCGAAAATTTTACATTTTCTATATTACGTTAATATAAAACGCCTTTTAGATTAGTAGTCGACTTTTAACGTCAATATAACGTTACAACAACGTGATAATAATGTGCTCGTATTACGATTATATGTCACTGATTTTAAGTATATTGTAGACCAGCGGTTAATGTTAATCGTTGACATGACGTTCACAAAAACACGTAAGCTGTACCCTTCTTCAGCGCTTGTGCTTAACTCGCCTATCACGCGTAAGATCATTGCTAACGTGATAGTTCCGACTAATTGAAACGCGTTATGCTACTACACCACAGTGGAATGTTACAGTATACTGACAAACAATTCTCTCCTTTGCTGATCTGGATTCAATGTTTAGGTCGCCATTTGTGTCGCCGATAATATCGGAAAATGTATGAGCCAGATCGTTGTGTGTTTATTATTCCAGTTTGACATAAGGCTAGCAGAATTGTGTTAAAAGAATACATGGAAGGTAATACGTCCTATTTTCCATTAAGCTTAATTTTTTTCCCGTTTAAGATACAACGGTTGTTGACTTTGGTTGGAACTACAGTGTTTAAGCAGAAAAATTGAAGTTGTGGTTGAAACGTAACGTGCTTATAACGGTAACACTTAACTAAACAATAAAGTTAATAAAATGTCGTTTTAATGTATAAAACCATGCAGATTTTTTTTTTAAAAAGTGTGAACAATTTGTCATATTTTTAGCACTTTTCCCGAATCACGTAGTAAAAATTCGTAATTCAGCGGTGTACCCAATTCTTTCGTCCATCAGATATTTTCTTCCGCTCACTTTTTATTTTTATTTTTATTTTTATTTTTTTTTATTTTATTTTGGTACTCAGCCAACAGCCGTTAGGCCAATTATAGGCGTCGCTGTATATTTTATGGGGACTTCCAACCCCACTAACAATGGTCATGATGTTATTATGACATCCGGGACCAACTATTTACGTGGCAGCCGTACCACGAGGCGCAGAGCGAAGCAGCCATGTACCAGAAAGAGCGCTGCTTAACTCTGCTGATCGAATGTGGACGCTTGTTCAAGCTACACCACCCGGGACCTACGAATATTAAATATTAACGCATTGCAGTTTCTTTGTTCAGTACTGCAAACAATACAGTTTTAGCTTCTCGAATTCTTAGTATTAATTCTTGTTGTTTGATACAATCAAGCCCTTGGAATCGCTTAATCAGCTTTCAATCATTCTGGAATTTTCCTATAAGCATTGTTCTTTCTGTAGCGGTTGCAGTGACGTAGTCCGTTATCGTTTCTTTATTGTTTGGCCGGGGCTTCTCCGCCGAGTTATTTAGTCATATTTCGTTTAGTGGTGCAATCATGCGACGGAAAATGCAGTCGGTCGTTGTAGCAGTGAGACGCATTTTCGGCGCGAGGCTATCGTCGAACTGCCCACAATTTTTCTAATTCAATTCTCGCCGGTCTCTGACCAGAATAACACGTGTGTGATATTTCGCCTCGGGTCGCATCGCTTTGCGACCGGAGGGCCCTTTAAAGAAATTATAGTTCCGCTTCCACCTTTCGAATTAATTGTGTGTGTTTCGCTAATCGTTAGAGCCTTCTGGAGAGCTTTCTGGAACCTACGGTGTGCTTTTCCGTCGATTAGAAATCGTTCAATGCACGTTTCAAGTAATAGTTCACCGCCTTACTGTGTTTAGAACTGCACGCGTTGTGCGTGCGGTTTGCTGTTAAGTGTCATGAGTACTGCATATCGTTGTAAGCCTGGATATTCTCATTTATCGTAAAGTGGTAGCTTTAAATACGTCTTCGGACGGATTATTGTCGTGGGATTCCATTAAGAAGGGTTACTTGTGCATCGAAGTTCCTGTCGTTTTGAGATCTGCCTTACCGTCCTAGACTTCGTTCACCCGCTTCGGGGATGTTACCCTTAGGCCGCTTCAACCCGCAGCTTTGTGTCGCTTCTGTGTAATTCCTTCAGGAATTTTGGGCAGTTTGTTTGGGAAAGCGATGGCCCGGCAACTGTAGTAAACTTAACTGTTTCAGGTAATCTATTTATGTGTATTTATATGTACTTATATGTATAGCTTACCGTGGACGTACCGTTTGGTTAAAAGTGTTGAACAATCTGGTGTAATACTACTTTTATCGTTAGAATTATTGGTTCTACCAAATTTAATGTATTTGCAGTCAAGTTTACTGTTCGTAATTAAGTTAACGTGTTGCGCAATCTAACCCAACTAATCTATTTGATCATTTCTAAATCTAACTAGTCAATTTTATGTTCATTGTCACCTACATATTTTTTATTTATTTTAATAGAGTCATTGTCAAGTACTTATGTTTTTAATTGGTGTTGACGATATTTGCATGCGTCTTGTGTGTACTTTTCAGTGTAAAAGGAGATTACCAGCTGCTTCAATGATTTATTTTTGTAAGGTAAGTCGGTGCTGTACGCGGCTCGCCACCAAACTCTGCTAAGGTAAATGTAGCAAGGTGAAAAACTTACTTCCACTTTCAAAGTAACTTCACCTGAGTTGCTGATGGTTTTGCCCGATTTAGTTAAGAAAGTGGTGGCGTTCCATATTTTAACAACGTTTACCCTTTTGTGCCGAAGCACAGCCTTAACTTTCAGATAGTAATAGAACCACGACCTTCTTCACTGAGCACCTAATAGCTGGAGCACCTGGTTACAGCCCATCTCGTAACGATGTCGGGGCTGCGTATTCGGTTAAATTCCCGATTATGTCGTAAAGTCGTTTCGTGGGTAACAGATTTGGTTCTCGAGCGTTTGATTTTGTTTTGCACGCTTGAAGGGCTCATCGTTAAGTCGTTAACGCGTTTTCGTGCTGTAACAAAGGCAACGTCGTTACAACATTAACATATCGCTGAAAATTGTGCAATAACATGACGTTTAAAAGACGTCGACTTGGCAACAAACACGTTAAATAGTCGGCAATAATGTTGAAAACTTACGTGTTTTGGATCGCGATTACGTTCACACATAACGGTCTTGTATGGTCATGACTTAAACGTTAAAAGATCGTCATAAGCTGACGTAGAATCAACCGCGTAACGTTAGAGAAGTGGTTGATTTTCGCGACACATCGACGTTAATATAACACTTGGTTCAAAGTAATGTTTCAACGTTAGTTCAACGTATCTGTGCACACTGGGAATTGCTGGTGCCTATTTTATTAGCAATTTGACACATATAATTGCGTAAAGCCTTACACCTCAAGGTAGAAAGGCTTTGGATTAAGTAAGTGGATTAAAATCAAGTACAACAAGTACAACAAAATCAATAACTACAATAAAGAAAACGATGGAGGAATGGGAAAAATATTTATTCTAATAATTTTAAAATTTAAACATGAACAAGGTAACAAAAAATGACATCTCCTTGGCTCGATTTTGATCGCGGCGGCCTCTAAGAGCAATTTTTTCCTAGCTTTTTCTCGCTTTACAGTGCCATTTTAATTCATTTATGTGGCGGCTTTTGCTTTTCCCTTTCTTGATCAGACATTTCACATTTCAATTTGGGCACATCAATTTTAAACGACCAAACCCTTGTCTTGCACTGATTTAACAGAGTTCCCGGAGAGCAGACCCGACCCTGCTTCTGGAGACTCAGCTTGGTTACGAACTTATGGACCCTGCAGGGCTCTGTGAGGTAAAATCGTAAATCATACCTAAATGGTAAAGAGCACGCCTAGATGGCAGCATAGATAATCCAGCTGCGGGAAACCCCACATACAATTATGTCCATTCCACTACTACTAAGAAATAATAATGCTCAAAACAAAACTAGGACAATACTTTGACACAAGTTTGTATTTTTTTTTATTTTATAAAAACATTTGTGCATTTTTTGTTTTTATTTTTTGAAAAAAAATTGTGTTGACATGTTGGCCTTGAAACTGGATTGGCCTACCGGGCATTTGCCCGGTAGCCCGGTGGACAGTCCGACACGGCGTAATACCATTATAAAATCTAGTCAAAATGAAATTCGACATTTCGAAATAAACACTGTTCCACGACCGAGAGTAGAAATAAGTTTCTAGGTTACAAAAATTGTGACAGAAATAACACATTATCTGCCTAGGGAGATAATATGAATACAGTTAGTAGTCGCTCGGTGGAGGAAATACTCTATCTGTCTGTTTGTCTGTCTGCCTGCCTGTTCGCGGTATAACTCAAAAACTATTTGTTGGAGTAAGACGATATTTTCCATACATATTATATGTCTACGTGGCATGAATCCGAAACAATTACGGAGAAATATATACAGGGTAAGCACCTTAAAAATAAAATTGTATTTAGTTTTACTTTTCCTGAGAAATAGATACAAGTAATAATTTGCACATAGCTCAGCCGTTATCACTGATGAAAATGTGATCTAACAGATGCAGAGTAAACATCACAAATTGGATAGAATAGTATGATGCTTTATAACGCAGCAGAAACTCGTCCACTTCAAGCACGCTCGTGGCTCAGTTATTCTAGCGGTGGAGCTCGGAGTTCGAATTCTAGCGGACTACATTTTTACTTCCATCGTCTAAAAGACGAAGGAACTTGTTATTTGCAAAAAATAAAAGTATTTGCCCATAGCTCAGGCTTCATCATTGGCGAAAATGAGACCTAGCAGATACAGTGTAAACACCACAAATGGGACAGAATAGTATGCTGCTTTATAACGCATCAGAAACGCGCCCGTGGCTCAGCCATCCTAGCGACGGACAAGAAAATGGATCGAATATTCGCCTCAGAGTGCGAAGCTCGAATCAAAACGTACTACCATTTTTTTATTTGCAAATTGATCAAGTTCACGCGAGGAAGGTTCCGTGTAAACTCCTTTATAGATTTTTAATATTACAAAGGAATACACAAAAAATGTTGGTGGAGCAATACCTTTATAATTAATACGATATTGACAGAATAATATTATAAAAACTTTAAGCAAGCGCAATGCTGACGAGAAATGTTAAAGTAAAGATTACCTCTATAGTATTTTGCAATAAATTTAATAAAAAATCTAAAGCAGTACTAATAGCTTCTGTAGAGATACCATTTATAAAGCTTAGGTGGCAGAGTACTTTTGTAGCGAGTTCAGCAGGCAGCAATAATATTTTAAAGACATTCAAACTATATTAATTACGGCAGCCTCAATTTGCTTGCAAATTCAACGATGAATATATAAATGAAAATGTAAAGAAAGATTTAGACAATCCAAATGCAGCAAAAGTCGAAAATTTTGTCGGTTTTGATAAACCCTCTACATCAACTATAAGCAAAGAAATAGACCTTATAAACCAAATAGAACTTGAACTAGGCCTACTTCGTGATTTGGAAAACAAAAGAACATTAAATATAGTAAATGAATATCCCATAATAAAACTCCTATTTTTAAATACAACACAGATTTGCTTCCTCAGCACCAGTTGAAAGACTTTTTTTCGTTTGTCAAATTTACAGATAGTTCTAGAACGAATGCGATCTTGGACAAATTATTTGAAAATTATCCAAAAATCTTGAAAAATTGATAAAGTATGTGATTACATTAGTTAATAAAATATCAAAATTAAACATTGACACACGATGACACTAATGACAGTTGCAACTTGCAAGAATGTTCTACTAAATACAACTATATGACCACAATAAGTAATTGAAAAGTAATTTATGTTGCACAATTACAATTACCAAGTAATTAATAATTGAATTACTATTTCATGTGAGGAATTGAAATATCTGGTAATACAATTACTTCATTGGGCGGTGATTGGTAGTTAGTAATTAATTACTTTTTAAACGTAATTTTCCAGCTCTGATTACAGTTCGTAGTCTGAGAATTCAGTTAAATAGTATACAATTTTAAGAAACAGCTCATTTTGGTTTTTCCTCATCCTTTCAGGTTCTATTTCATTCAAATTTACGATTATATGCTAATATTCTTTCTCATTCAGGATTTTATTTGTTTGGTTTTGTCTATTACTATTATTATTATTTTTCAGAAACTTGTTTCTCTATGTATATATATAAACAAATAATAACTAAACATTCAAACAGTTCTTGGCAAATAGTCACTCGTTGTTTTTTATGGCTTCAGTAAACCGTCTAAGTACCCACAATGTGCATAATGTTCTGTAATTGAATGTTTAAATGTTTCACACACTTACTTTCGAAATGCCGATTCAAACAGCTATATCATGTTGTTTAATTTGTCTCTTTTCTTTTCGTCATGTTCTCATTATTCATTAATGATATCGGCCTTCTTGGCCGTTGCTTGACACAGATATCCATTCTCCTTACTACTTTCTTTGCAACATCTAATTCAGCATATTACATTGCTAATATGTATTGTACCTTCCCTGTACACCTTGTTGCGCTTTAAAAAAAAAGATTTTACAACACCACACCGCATTACCACAGGCTGGTTTGCGTTTAGAGGCAACGCTGGCAAAGCCTCCGATCATCCACAGCTAAGTCACGGGAGACTGTGATTCAGTTACTCGTGAAGTACGATCCTGTCTTAGAACACTAAAAATTATGAAAAAATTTCAGGGCGCTACCATGAAATTCAAGTCGTAGCTGTATAGGTCTACTTCGTTCACGGCCGAAGCAACGAGTCTTGTACCAAATACTTACATGGAGGCTTAAATTCTTGTCAACTAAAGATCAAATTGCTATAGCTACTAAAGTTCAAGCTCTTAACAATTTTCCACACAATAACTAAACACAATTTTCGAAATTTACGGGCCTGAATGGCGCGTTTCGATACTGCTTAAATAACTGGCACGTTTATTCAAAGAAACTAAATGTGTAGCTTACAAATAAGACTAATTAAGTCTTTAATAACCGGGGTTTACAAAACAGATAATATACCGTGTAAATGCAATTACGCAACGTAAATCAATGTATACAATTTGAAGCTCAAGTAAACAACTCAGCAAAAGTATATCAAATAGCGAGGGCACCATGTAAATAAAGAGAAGGGAGCTTGACTCAAAATAGTTAACCTCGAGTGTACAAATCGAAGTAACAAACCTCGACCTTTCTTCGTACAAAGAATCTACATTAAATTATGTGATAAGCATTACAAAGTTTAAAAAACAACATTTAGCGTACAAGTCCACATTCTGGTAGACACTTTATTAAGTAATACAGATAGGTACATTTAAATTGAGGAAAATTTACTATCCAGAGAGATATTCTGCAAGGGGCTAATGTCGCCCAAATTCAGCCAAAACGTCATAGGAGATCCACGGTACAGCTGATTTTATATGCTTTGAAAATATATGAAAGGTGAGATCGCGAGCAGTAAACTACCCTCCGCGTTAACAATTATTGGAGCAGCAAAAACAAAACACCGTTTAAAATCCGCCGAACCGAAGGCACAGAATGTACGTGTGTAATACTAATTTAAAATAGATCAACGAGAGTTAAATCCAGACTTTCTATACTCAAAAGGTTAAACTAAATGCATCGACACGAGACTGGTTGCATTCACTTCCAACAGCGGCCTGCAGAATTTCAACGAACCACCAAAGCGATGTTTTTACTAACAAATTTGCGTTTGTTCTTCTTCAGTTGGGAGTACACAAGTCCGGAACTGCAATCGGTAAGCGACTTTCACAAATTATTACAATACATCGACTCACGACACGGAAAAACTGATTAATTTCCTCATTCCGGGGCGAGTTTTAAACCTCGTTTACACATAGCAATGTAAATTTACACAGATAATTGTTACTGCCGCCGTTGGAGCCGTTACTTATCAGTCCAGCCTCATGCTTTACAGAAATGGCCACAATCAGAATAGCTAAAATTTTAATTGCGGCGTAACCAGAACCGCTAGTCACAAAAAGAAAACCCTTACCAGAACCTAATATCTCCTCCAAATATTGTGTATCTCGACAGCTAAACTGTCATCTGACAATTACAATTTACACCCTTTATAGTGTTACGACAGTATTGTTTACAGTTATTTACATTACAAGTACAGGTGATGAAGCTCAACTGAACCAATAAGAAATTATCTGCATGAGCCCTTAATGAGTGATTAAAGCCTACGACTTCGATCAAAACATTTTTCACAGGTGTTGTGTGCACTATTTTTACGTTCATGAGGAAAAGAGCTTCTAGAGGAACAACTAAATGCTTTAAATAATATTTGGTCATTACATTTCCCTAGTAGTAAACAGATAAAAACCTTTAAACATCAAGTTGACCATCTACTTCAACAACACGTATCAGCTTGCGGTAACGTTATTTCACGTCACCTTTTAGTATAGAGTAAGCGTTATCACTCTGAAAATATACTTTTTGGTCATTCTAACAATGTATATTCCAAGAACATTCAATGAAACGAAAAATTGACTTTTTTTTCTCTGTTTTACAGACCTTCCCTTTGTTAAGCACCATATCATCATGTCCAAGATTACGGACTTGTTGATCCCGGAAACAATTCTGGAGCAACTTCGTTGTTCACTTTGCAAAGACTACCTTTCAGCCGCCCCAATACAAGTTCTACCAAATGGTGAAAGCATCTGTGGACACTGCGTTGTACCTACCAACGACGCCCCTACTTACAGACAATTAACTCTCGAAACCATTCTAAGCAATACCTCATTTCCATGCCGGTTTAAGAAATATGGCTGTAAAGAACTTCTTTCGTTTGGAAATACGAATATGCACGAAGCGACCTGCGGTTGTAGACCTGTTGCTTGTCCTTCGTTACTTCCCGGAGCCTGTATATGGGAAGGGTCAACTATCCAAATTCCGGAACATATAATTCAACAACATCAGGACTTGATGGTGCAAAACGTGAGATTTGTAATTGAACAATTTGAAGACAAGCAAGAAGTTTTGATGACGGTAGTCCGCGGTGTAAGTTTCATTGCAAAGTGTATGTATAATTCTACCACAAGTAGCCTCTGCTACCATGTTCAGTACTTTCCCTTGCATGTGGAACGTGCAACCTATAGTATTCGACTAATAAATGATTTGGAAACCAGTTATAACTGCATTTTAAAGAATAACATATGCAACAAATACAGCATAGACTTTTAGGATATGCAGAATTCTGAAATTTTATTCTTAGATGAATACGCGCAAACTTTAAACTCCCCTAGCCGTATTGCAGTGGAAGTTAATTTAACAATCAAATTAAATTACAATGGGTCCAGTTCCAGCGAATATTTCACTACTCCCATTTCCAACTTATCTACTTGGACCAATAAATCAACAATGCTAAAATATGACACAGAGAAAACCGTCACTTCAAATTATGCCTGTCGTTGGCCAAATTGCAACTTTATTGGTGAACTCTTCACCATCCAAGAACACGAGATGATTTGCGAGCATTGCCTTTATGCATGTCCCTTTAGTGGATGGTGCAACAGTGCTGCTTTCACACATACACTTGCTGGTGAGCATTTGGAAAAACACAACGGACAGTATTTTGTCGAAAAACTCAGATATAAAACATGGCTAGGAAATTGCTATGGTAACCAGAACTTCTTCACGTTGAAGTACGGTAGAGTGATTTTATTTTGCCATTTAAACACTAAAAAGTCGAACCAACAACATCAACATGAAGTTGTTTTCAAAGCCAGTGCCATAGATAATTTACCATCCGTTATAGGCAAGCTACGCTTTGAACACTCTCACTGCAAAGTAAAATCGCGTATATTTATTCTCAAGCCGCAGATGCGCCTACAAATTGATATTGGCGACCTTCCTCGATGTTACAGACCTGAACAGCAATTGACAGCTACTCGGGTCATAGAAAAAGAATGAATTACACTGTACAGGCTCGGAATTTAATCAGTAACTCGAAGCGCTAAGGCACAGTGTGTAATGGAACTCGTCACTTTGGCAAATGTGGATATCCAAATGACATTTCATCCAAATTTAAAAATAAAAAGTGTGCTTGATTACTACTTTTATTTATTATAAATAGTTTAGTTACACATATTGTTTATACTTATTTACATAGATAACTATTATTAAGTAATAAACCATAGTATAACAAAAAATATCTCTGTATATTCAATCTTCCATTGTTCAATATTAATAGTTAGCTTATCGTTAATTACTCGTATAGTAGTGTAAATAATGTGCAGAATGATTGGTTTGATTAAGAACAAAATAAAATGCTTGTACCTCAAAATTTTAAAGGTAATAAATTAATAAAGTTAAACGCTAACGTTGGAAAATTTTAATCCACTTACTTAATCCAAAGCCTTTCTACCTTGAGGTGTAAGGCTTTACGCAATTATATGTGTCAAATTGCTAATAAAATGGGCACCAGCAATTCCCAGTGTGCACAGATACGTTGAACTAACGTTGAAACATTACTTTGAACCAAGTGTTATATTAACGTCGATGTGTCGCGAAAATCAACCACTTCTCTTGGCTTAGTATAGTGCTATTAATTAGTGTTAGAGTATTCAACAGTTTAAAAAAGTGGCTTATGTGTTTCCGATTAAGATTGAATCCACTCGCTCTGTTCAACGGTCGGCTGTCCCAATCAATGTTCACGAAGACTTTTTCATATGTACTTGTGTTAACGTAGAATTATAATCATCTGCACGACTGCTACATACTCGGATAACCACAAGTAAAATCAAACACTGGATAACTTCAATGAATATAAAAGCCTACTTATTTTTTCAGAAACTGTCACTTTCAGTGTAAACAACATAAAACAAATTTCTATGTGGCAATTGTGTGCAAATATTTTGTTTTTGGGAGAACAAAGTTGTACGCAAAATTACCTACAATCGTTTTAATATGTCGCATGAAGGAAATCCAAAAACATTAAAGTTGCTTCGCTTATATTTAAGACACACTTAAAATAGGGTTGCCATATTTGAAGATAACAATTTCGGGACAAGGTTACGAAAAATTGGGGGGGGGGGGGGGAGGAGGTGCTTGTGAAGGAAAAGTAATTCAATATTTGATTTTTTAAAGTTTTTTTAATTTCTTCGTAAGTAGTAAATTGTACAACTACTAGAAACTAAATACTAAAGAAACAGATTAAACTATTTTTTATTCGCAAAGGAAACTATTAATAAAATAAATTTAACAGTAATACTAATATGAGGCTCTAATATAAATTCTATAAAATGTGGTTATTAATATATTAGACACTACATTACCTCTACTATCAATTCATATTTGCATATGTCTGCTGCAGTAGCAGTAGTTTCATTGGGATTTTTGTATCATATTTCTTTGAACTTTATATTTCTTTTAAATTTTACTTATATTAAATATGGATTAAGGTGCTATTCGCATAAACCCATAATTAATCGCCTATTTAAAAAAGCCTTTGGAACTCTGATGCCACAATCGCGCATAGCTAGATACTGTATATACACAATTTTCGTTAAACTAGTTCTAAATTATATTTGAGGTATTGAACCAAAATTTGTAGAAATCGCTCGACATTGGTAAAGCGTATAATTTTCTTTGAAAATCGGATCATTCGGGACAGAATTTCGTTGCGGGGCAACTAGCTCCAAATCGGTACAATCCCGAAAAATCGGGACATATGGCAACCCTGTAATGCTTGCTCTCTGTCATAGAGCTTATTTACAATCTTACACCTCGGATAGCTCAAAAATTAGTCGGAGAATTATTCGGTTCTTTCAGATATGTACCACAGCGTAGCATAAATATCAACAACAGACTTTTAAAATGTTTATTCTACTTATCTATGCTTACAACAAATAAATGAAATGTATATTATTGGCAAATAAACAATCTTCTGGAATAACGGACGCTGTATCCCTGGTACGTCGGCAACCAGCCTCACACGGTCGAAATACAGGCAGGCCTACTTCACAGGATTGTAGGTTTGAATTTTGAACACGTTCGGGGCCGCTTTGTGCCTTCGGAGTTCGTATCGAGAAAGTCCGTGTTCGCGGACAGTTGCTGTCAAACGCCTCGTGTTGTTTACGTTTGTACTGGGAATACAGAAGCCAAATTAATACAAATAATGTATTTTCTCACCTACACGGGCAGCCGCGATTATCGCCTGGGCTTCGGTGTATGTTTCCACGGGGATCCGGGTCGGGCTTCGCGAGTTACGAGTTCGGTCTGCGTGAATCAACTTCCAAGTACTTACACTCTATGAAGACGGTCCCCCAGGTGATGTGGTTGTTTACAACGCCGTGGAAGACTTGGAGGTAGGTAACTGATTCTGTATTCAAAGTAATTAATAGCAAGTCACGTAATCGCCTATATTGTTAGCTGGGATTTGGGCTCTTAGCCGGGGGAATCGAATTACAATGTTTTTGAGCTAAAACTCGGGCCTAGTGACAGTTATTGACGAGGAATATTAGAGCTTCCTCTTAGGGCTGGTTAACTAGTCTGAATGGTCGAGTAGAGCTTCTCGTGGAGTTGTTCCACTCTACTGGATTCGGGGAAATAACAAAGGTTCGGAGTTAATTAGTAATAATTTCGGCGATGAGGGCGCAAGATCTTAGCCACCAGATCAGCCGAAGTTCGGAACAATTATTAATAATTTCAGCGATGAGGGCGCTATATCTTAGCCACCAGATCAGCTGAGGTTCGGGATAATTATTAACAATTTCAGCGAGGAGGGCGCTATATCTTAGCCACCAGATCAGCTGAGGTTCGGGATAATTATTAACAATTTCAGCGATGAGGGCGCTATATCTTAGCCACCAGATCAGCTGAGGTTCGGGATAATTATTAACGGTATCTGGTCGGGATCGGGTTTTCAGGAAAACAAGTGTTTCCGGGAAAATCTCTCTTCGGCAGGAACAGGGATACGGGCAGGTGGAACTGGGATCTGGAACTGGGATAGAAGTAGAGCTGGGGAAGTAGGTTCGGATCTCTGTGTCTCTCTGGGAAAATCTGTCTCGGAATCGGCTCCGCTGTTCGTTTTATGCGACTTCGAGCGCTTCTAAAAGTGGGGAGAAACAGCGCGCGACGCACTTTTGTACTTACTGGATGACGTCGGTCACTGCGCTCTGCTTATCGCCTCGTGCATTGACATTACGGAGATTACGATAACGTGAGGTCGGACAAGGATCAAATTTAAATATTATATTAATATTGTTAAATACAAATTTGATCTGCAGGCAAACGTTACAACCCTACATAAAATTAATTCAATTTGAATTACATATAATATAATTGAATAACATCCTTTTGCTGCTTTAACCAAATATACAAGAGATTTGAACTCAAATTATACCGGGTGTCTTAAAAAGAATTACATCTAGCAGGTTTTGAATGTTAGCTGTCTCTCTGTAATCCCTTATACCGTTTACACAGTGTCGGAGTGCCGGGCGCACCGAGCCGCTGAGGGTGTGTAAATTTTTTGCATGTAAATTTTTATGTGCCCTAGATTGTTATTGGTATTGCATTATGGGAAATTCAAAACATGTAGTAGTAGTAGTTCCCGGGCTCCAAGTTTGACTATTTCAGCTGCCTTCTCGTTGCCTTGAACCCCTTTGTTTCCGCAGACCCATACGAGCTCGACGTCCTCTTCCCTTGCCAATTCAGCTAAAGCGTCACCACATTCCTGGACAAAATCTGATCTTGTCGTAGCCAAACAGATTGCTTTTAGTGCAGCTTGGATATCAGAGCAAATATACATTTTTTGCTCTGACGATGTCCTGACCTCGCTCCTTGTTGCCACCGATAGGATGGCATAAACTTCTGCTTGGAATGCCGTGGTGAATCTTCCTAAAGCATAGCTTTCTTGTACCCCTCAGCCCTCGATATAAATTATTGCTCCAGAGGATTGCCTTTCCACCACTCGAGAACCATCCGTGTAGCATATCAAGACATTTGGCTGGAGCTTAACCCTTTTTTGCTCCCACTGTTCCCTTGTTGGGATAGTGAGGGAGTATCCTTTTTCTAATCTTAGCCAGTCCTCTGCTTCGGTTACCCTGTAGGCTGATAGAGATATTTCTCTAGCAGCCACGTCGGTGATCCGAGCATGGCCTATGCGAACAACTTTTCTTTGTAAAATTTTGGCGTATCATGAACAAAAAGGGTAGTTTACCTGAAAAGAAAATAGTTTTCGCTTCATTTTCAAAGCCTACTTGTTTTTTTAAAAACTGAAAATATTCTTAAAATTCTCTTCAGACCAAGCAGGACCGAATTCCACAATCTTAAAATAAAATTCAAAAATTTTTAGCCTATCTCACCTCTTGTAACATCAATTCTGGGACACACTGTATATAAAGTTTGGTTATGTTATAACTGACAAGAAGTCAGCAGTGGCTAGAGACCCTGTATATAGTTAAATAAGAGTCGGGCGAACGCAAATGTCAGCGGGAGTTACTAATCCAAAAATAAATTATAGCAGCAAGACCAGAGTTGTCTTCCTTAGTATGTGTCATATTGATGAATTTAATTACTTGGCAATTTGATATTGTCAATAAATGGTAAATTCAAAGCATTTCTTGTGTTGTAGTTTCTAAGCACATCAATTTTTGACGAGTAACCTAGAATGAGATGTAATATTGAGTTGGAACAGGCCCGGTGGCCTAATCCGTGAAGGCGACGATGATTATTTAAACTTACATTACAAACGTTGAAACTTATATTGTGGGTAAATAAAGTAGAAACCGCAGATTACCTCAATTTCTTTTTTACGTCTAATCAAGCCTTCTCTATGGATTTTTATTAAAATGTACTTCGCATATTCTGGAATCATCGGTGGGATTTCAGTTTGATCATCCCATATTTTTGCATTGCATTTTTTACCATACCAAGCCTTAGTATGTGTCATATTGATGAATTTAATTACTTGGCAGTTTGATATTGTCAATAAATGGTAAATTCAAAGCATTTCTTGTGTTGTAGTTTCTAAGCACATCAATTTTTGACGAGTAACCTAGAATGAGATGTAATATTGAGTTGGAACAGGCCCGGTGGCCTAATCCGTGAAGGCGACGATGATTATTTAAACTTACATTACAAACGTTGAAACTTATATTGTGGGTAAATAAAGTAGAAACCGCAGATTACCTCAATTTCTTTTTTACGTCTAATCAAGCCTTCTCTATGGATTTTTATTAAAATGTACTTCGCATATTCTGGAATCATCGGTGGGATTTCAGTTTGATCATCGCATATTTTTGCATTGCATTTTTTACCATACCAAGCCGTGCCTATTTTAATTGTAGGATCTGTCGCTTCCCGCATCATACACTGCTTCATAAGGCGCAGCCACCATCAAGGCCGCTCCCTGCCCAAAAGATGAGGACATCAGCTCATGCAGCAGCCATAAAGACTTCCAACGCTCCAAAGAAGAAGCCGAAGTCGGACATCATCACCGCCAATTTAGGCGCACAGGAGAGCCAAGTTCTACTTGCCACAGCAATGGTTCAAGTAAAGGCAGCATCCGGGATGACTCATCTATTATGAGTATTAATAGATCCCGGGTCTCAAGGGTCATTTATCACGGAAGCATCAGCCGAATTATTGGCGTTACCCAGGACCAAAGTTCGAGCTGAAATCACAGGAATCGGGAATAGCGAGCCAAAAATTGCTAAATGGAAAATTCTAGGTTTGATCACACCTAGATTTTCAAGTAACTTTTCCCTACCTGTCAATTTACTAGTACTTCCTAAACTTACAAAAGCCGTGCCTTCATCACCCATCCCAAATATGAATACCAATTCCTGGAGCAATATCTTCATCGCCGATCCAACCTTCAACTAACCTGGTCCTATAGATATAATTCTAGGCGCCGAAGAATATTCCAAAATAATTCTAGAAGGAATCACTGAAACAAAGGATGGCATCTTGGGACAGAATACCAAGCTGGGCAGGATTTTATCTGGAACCATTGGAAGACAACATAACGACAGCATTAAAGTCAACACCATGGTTGCCAAAATTGAAGAAGACGAGCAGTTACAAAAATTCTGGAACATAGAAGTTCCCACTCAACGAAAAATTTCCCCAGACGATCAGGTATGTGAGAATAAATTCACAGACACAGTGCAGCGAGACGAAGATGGAAGATACATAGTGAAGATTCCATTCAAGCAAACTCCAGTGAGCATGGGAAGGTCCAAACCTTCAGCATTGGCAAGACTATTGCATCTGGAGAAGAAGCTGAGACAAGATCAAGATCTAGAAATCCAATACAAGAAATTCATGCAAGAATATCTGGATTTAGGACATATGGAAAGGGTAGAAAAGAAACAGGAAAACAGTGGCAAGTATTACATCCCACACCACGGTGTAATCCGAGAAGCAAGTTCATCAACCGAGCTCCGTGTCGTCTTCGACGCTTCGAGCAAACCATCTTATGGAAAATCCTCAAACGAAGATATGTATGCTGGACCGAAACTTCAGCAAGAGCGTCTTCTCTGCGGACATTGAGAAAATGTACCGACAAATCAAGATGGACAGCCAAGACCAGGAGTATCAAAGAATCTTATGGAGATTCGATCAATCACAGCCAATCAGGGAATACAGGTTATGCACAGTCACTTATGGAACCGCATCAGCTCCCTATCTTACCATCCGAACCTTACACCAATTACGTCCAGAGGACGAGAAATCTTCATTTCCATTAGCAGCAGAAGTTGTGAAGAGAGATTTCTATGTGGACGATGTGCTCTCCGGAGCCGACACTTTAGAAGAAGCAATCAAGCAGCAAGGTCAGTTAATTTCCTTTTAAAACGTGGTGGTTTTACTCTACATAAATGGTACAGTAATGAATTAGCCATCATACAAGAACTACCCGAAGAATTGAAGGAGCAAACATACCTCGAAATAAGTGAGGACGGCGTAAAGAAGTCATTGGGCGTCCATTGGTCGCCGTATGAAGACGTGTTTTGCTTCAAGGTGGATGTGAAGCAAAAGGAATCCATAAAACTCACCATAATATCCGAAGTCGCTAAAATTTTCGACCCATTGGGTTGGTTAGCACCCATCATTATCACTGCTAATTGCTGATTGGGTCCGGTGGTGATATTATCTCTCTTCCTATCAGGAAATGGCCTGGTGTCAATGCAGTGGTGTCTTCAATATCGTTGCCTTGTGGGCACAGGGGACGTGAGTTTAAGCAGGTTTCGATTTGGCAAAGCAGAGTTGTCAATTCTTCAAATGTTAGAGTAGCGTTGCCAATGGTTCTTTTCAGATGATGTTTCATGATTTCACTCCTGCTTCCCATATCCCTCCGAAGTGTGGGGCTACTGGAGGGATGAAGTGCCATTGGGTACCAATGGTGGATAAATTTTCTTGAATAACCGGGCCCTGCTTGACGGATCTCCCTGTCTAAGACTTTTCTTGCTCCGACGAAATTTGTTCCGTTGTCGCTATAAAGATGTGCACAGCGTGCTCTTCGGGCGATGAACCTCCTGAAGACTGCTAGGAAGCTGTTAGTTGTCATGTCGCTGACGGCTTCTAAGTGTATTGCCTTGGTTGATAGACAAAAACAGCAATGTACCCCTTGGACGAAGAGTGCCTTCTTCCCTTGGATGTTCGAATTTGTATTGGACCGGCATAGTCCAATCCTGAATGGAAGAATGTCGGGGTTGAATTTACTCTGGTTGATGGAAGATTTCCCATTACTTGCTGGGCTGCCTCTGCCTTGAATCGGATACAACGAAAGCATTTCTTGATGCTGGAGCTGACAGCTTTCTTCGCGTTGATGATCCAATGTTTTCTTCGGACATAGGACAGTGTGAGTTGAGTGCCACCGTGTAAAGTGCATAAATGTGCCTCATGGATTATTAATTTGGAAACATGATTGGAATAAGGAAGGGTAATTGGGTGATTTTCATGGTAGGATAAGATTGGATTTTCTAGTTTTTCTCCAACACGGATGATTACATGTTGATCGATGAATGAATTGGGATAGGCGATTTTGTTATTGGAGTCCACACATTTTTTCTTTTGGAGTTGAGATCCTGTTGCCCTCAGAATAGGATCACTTCCTTGGACGACCTTAATGAGTGTGACGATGGTGTCTTCCATTTCTTTAACTGATAGACATCCTGGTTGAATGGGAAGACGCCTACACTTGTTGATGAATCTTCGGCAGTAGGACACGACTCGTACCATTCTTGTCAGAGACGAAAAGCGATGAATAACTTCGTTCTCGTCTTGATGTTGTTACGGTGTCTGGTTGACACGGCCATAACTCTTTGTTAACTAACCAACTTGGTCCATTCCACCATAGTACATGTTCCTTTAATTTCCCTGGACTAGTGCCTCTGGAGATGACGTCTGCAGGATTTTCTTCGGATTTGACGTGGTTCCAATGTTGAGCCGGAATCAGATTGTTGATTTCGGCTACGCGGTTTGCGACGAATGTCTTTCATCTTACTGGATCTCCCTTTATCCATCCTAATGCGACCATGGAGTCTGTCCAGGCGAAGGTAGATACCTTAGGAATGTCCAGTGCTGTGATTACCCGTTGTAATAGATTGGAAAGTAGTACTGCTGCGCAGAGTTCCAGTCTGGGTAGAGTTGTCTTTGCTCGAGCTGGTGCCACCTTGGATTTTGCTATTAATAATGATACCTTGGATTGGCCTGATGACGTGATGATTCTGGTGTAGACCACGGCCCCAATAGCTCTTTCGGAAGCGTCACAGAATCCGTGCAGTTCCATTTGGGCTTCCTTTTTGGTAAAAAGCCACTTTGGTAATGTAATTTCTTCCACCGATTTGAGTTGAGATTTGAACTTTTCCCATTTGCCCTGGATACTTTCTGAAACTGGGTCGTCCCACTTGATATTTTCGAGCCATAGCTCTTGGATGAGTAGTTTAGCAGTGATAATGATAGGTGCTAACCAACCCAATGGGTCGAAAATTTTAGCGACTTCGGATATTATGGTGAGTTTTGTGGATTCCTTTTGCTTCACATCCACCTTGAAGCAAAACACGTCTTCATACGGCGACCAATGGACGCCCAATGACTTCTTTACGCCGTCCTCACTTATTTCGAGGTATGTTTGCTCCTTCAATTCTTCGGGTAGTTCTTGTATGATGGCTAATTCATTACTGTACCATTTATGTAGAGTAAAACCACCACGTTTTAAAAGGAAATTAACTGACCTTGCTGCTTGATTGCTTCTTCTAAAGTGTCGGCTCCGGAGAGCACATCGTCCACATAGAAATCTCTCTTCACAACTTCTGCTGCTAATGGAAATGAAGATTTCTCGTCCTCTGGACGTAATTGGTGCAAGGTTCGGATGGTAAGATAGGGAGCTGATGCGGTTCCATAAGTGACTGTGCATAACCTGTATTCCCTGATTGGCTGTGATTGATCGAATCTCCATAAGATTCTTTGATACTCCTGGTCTTGGCTGTCCATCTTGATTTGTCGGTACATTTTCTCAATGTCCGCAGAGAAGACGCTCTTGCTGAAGTTTCGGTCCAGCATACATATCTTCGTTTGAGGATTTTCCATAAGATGGTTTGCTCGAAGCGTCGAAGACGACACGGAGCTCGGTTGATGAACTTGCTTCTCGGATTACACCGTGGTGTGGGATGTAATACTTGCCACTGTTTTCCTGTTTCTTTTCTACCCTTTCCATATGTCCTAAATCCAGATATTCTTGCATGAATTTCTTGTATTGGATTTCTAGATCTTGATCTTGTCTCAGCTTCTTCTCCAGATGCAATAGTCTTGCCAATGCTGAAGGTTTGGACCTTCCCATGCTCACTGGAGTTTGCTTGAATGGAATCTTCACTATGTATCTTCCATCTTCGTCTCGCTGCACTGTGTCTGTGAATTTATTCTCACATACCTGATCGTCTGGGGAAATTTTTCGTTGAGTGGGAACTTCTATGTTCCAGAATTTTTGTAACTGCTCGTCTTCTTTAATTTTGGCAACCATGGTGTTGACTTTAATGCTGTCGTTATGTTGTCTTCCAATGGTTCCAGATAAAATCCTGCCCAGCTTGGTATTCTGTCCCAAGATGCCATCCTTTGTTTCAGTGATTCCTTCTAGAATTATTTTGGAATATTCTTCGGCGCCTAGAATTATATCTATAGGACCAGGTTAGTTGAAGGTTGGATCGGCGATGAAGATATTGCTCCAGGAATTGGTATTCATATTTGGGATGGGTGATGAAGGCACGGCTTTTGTAAGTTTAGGAAGTGCTAGTAAATTGACAGGTAGGGAAAAGTTACTTGAAAATCTAGGTGTGATCAAACCTGGAATTTTCCATTTAGCAATTTTTGGCTCGCTATTCCCGATTCCTGTGATTTCAGCTCGAACTTTGGTCCTGGGTAACGCCAATAATTCGGCTGATGCTTCCGTGATAAATGACCCTTGAGACCCGGGATCTATTAATACTCATAATAGATGAGTCATCCCGGATGCTGCCTTTACTTGAACCATTGCTGTGGCAAGTAGAACTTGGCTCTCCTGTGCGCCTAAATTGGCGGTGATGATGTCCGACTTCGGCTTCTTCTTTGGAGCGTTGGAAGTCTTTATGGCTGCTGCATGAGCTGATGTCCTCATCTTTTGGGCAGGGAGCGGCCTTGATGGTGGCTGCGCCTTATGAAGCAGTGTATGATGCGGGAAGCGACAGATCCTACAATTAAAATAGGCACGGCTTGGTATGGTAAAAAATGCAATGCAAAAATGTGCGATGATCAAACTGAAATCCCACCGATGATTCCAGAATATGCGAAGTACATTTTAATAAAAATCCATAGAGAAGGCTTGATTAGACGTAAAAAAGAAATTGAGGTAATCTGCGGTTTCTACTTTATTTACCCACAATATAAGTTTCAACGTTTGTAATGTAAGTTTAAATAATCATCGTCGCCTTCACGGATTAGGCCACCGGGCCTGTTCCAACTCAATATTACATCTCATTCTAGGTTACTCGTCAAAAATTGATGTGCTTAGAAACTACAACACAAGAAATGCTTTGAATTTACCATTTATTGACAATATCAAATTGCCAAGTAATTAAATTCATCAATATGACACATACTAAGGAAGACAACTCTGGTCTTGCTGCTATAATTTATTTTTGGATTAGTAACTCCCGCTGACATTTGCGTTCGCCCGACTCTTATTTAACTATATACAGGGTCTCTAGCCACTGCTGACTTCTTGTCAGTTATAACATAACCAAACTTTATATACAGTGTGTCCCAGAATTGATGTTACAAGAGGTGAGATAGGCTAAAAATTTTTGAATTTTATTTTAAGATTGTGGAATTCGGTCCTGCTTGGTCTGAAGAGAATTTTAAGAATATTTTCAGTTTTTAAAAAAACAAGTAGGCTTTGAAAATGAAGCGAAAACTATTTTCTTTTCAGGTAAACTACCCTTTTTGTTCATGATACGCCAAAATTTTACAAAGAAAAGTTGTTCGCATAGGCCATGCTCGGATCACCGACGTGGCTGCTAGAGAAATATCTCTATCAGCCTACAGGGTAACCGAAGCAGAGGACTGGCTAAGATTAGAAAAAGGATACTCCCTCACTATCCCAACAAGGGAACAGTGGGAGCAAAAAAGGGTTAAGCTCCAGCCAAATGTCTTGATATGCTACACGGATGGTTCTCGAGTGGTGGAAAGGCAATCCTCTGGAGCAATAATTTATATCGAGGGCTGAGGGGTACAAGAAAGCTATGCTTTAGGAAGATTCACCACGGCATTCCAAGCAGAAGTTTATGCCATCCTATCGGTGGCAACAAGGAGCGAGGTCAGGACATCGTCAGAGCAAAAAATGTATATTTGCTCTGATATCCAAGCTGCACTAAAAGCAATCTGTTTGGCTACGACAAGATCAGATTTTGTCCAGGAATGTGGTGACGCTTTAGCTGAATTGGCAAGGGAAGAGGACGTCGAGCTCGTATGGGTCTGCGGAAACAAAGGGGTTCAAGGCAACGAGAAGGCAGCTGAAATAGTCAAACTTGGAGCCCGGGAACTACTACTACTACATGTTTTGAATTTCCCATAATGCAATACCAATAACAATCTAGGGCACATAAAAATTTACATGCAAAAAATTTACACACCCTCAGCGGCTCGGTGCGCCCGGCACTCCGACACTGTGTAAACGGTATAAGGGATTACAGAGAGACAGCTAACATTCAAAACCTGCTAGATGTAATTCTTTTTAAGACACCCGGTATAATTTGAGTTCAAATCTCTTGTATATTTGGTTAAAGCAGCAAAAGGATGTTATTCAATTATATTATATGTAATTCAAATTGAATTAATTTTATGTAGGGTTGCCATATGTCCCGATTTTTCGGGATTGTACCGATTTGGAGCTAGTTGCCCCGCAACGAAATTCTGTCCCGAATGATCCGATTTTCAAAGAAAATTATACGCTTTACCAATGTCGAGCGATTTCTACAAATTTTGGTTCAATACCTCAAATATAATTTAGAACTAGTTTAACGAAAATTGTGTATATACAGTATCTAGCTATGCGCGATTGTGGCATCAGAGTTCCAAAGGCTTTTTTAAATAGGCGATTAATTATGGGTTTATGCGAATAGCACCTTAATCCATATTTAATATAAGTAAAATTTAAAAGAAATATAAAGTTCAAAGAAATATGATACAAAAATCCCAATGAAACTACTGCTACTGCAGCAGACATATGCAAATATGAATTGATAGTAGAGGTAATGTAGTGTCTAATATATTAATAACCACATTTTATAGAATTTATATTAGAGCCTCATATTAGTATTACTGTTAAATTTATTTTATTAATAGTTTCCTTTGCGAATAAAAAATAGTTTAATCTGTTTCTTTAGTATTTAGTTTCTAGTAGTTGTACAATTTACTACTTACGAAGAAATTAAAAAAACTTTAAAAAATCAAATATTGAATTACTTTTCCTTCACAAGCACCTCCCCCCCCCCCCCCCCCCCCAATTTTTCGTAACCTTGTCCCGAAATTGTTATCTTCAAATATGGCAACCCTATTTTAAGTGTGTCTTAAATATAAGCGAAGCAACTTTAATGTTTTTGGATTTCCTTCATGCGACATATTAAAACGATTGTAGGTAATTTTGCGTACAACTTTGTTCTCCCAAAAACAAAATATTTGCACACAATTGCCACATAGAAATTTGTTTTATGTTGTTTACACTGAAAGTGACAGTTTCTGAAAAAATAAGTAGGCTTTTATATTCATTGAAGTTATCCAGTGTTTGATTTTACTTGTGGTTATCCGAGTATGTAGCAGTCGTGCAGATGATTATAATTCTACGTTAACACAAGTACATATGAAAAAGTCTTCGTGAACATTGATTGGGACAGCCCACCGTTGAACAGAGCGAGTGGATTCAATCTTAATCGGAAACACATAAGCCACTTTTTTAAACTGTTGAATACTCTAACACTAATTAATAGCACTATACTAAGCCAATGACCAACATAACGCTCTTCAAATCAATCCAGATAGCAAATTGTGAATACCTAAAAATAATCCCATGACAATAGCGTTCAACGGGGCCTGCTAATTATGCTCTGGCATCTGACCTGCATCTAAATTAAGTTAAGTTTTGCCTGAGTATTACAGCAGTTCACACAGTTCTTCCCTTCGCCCTTAGCCTTATATTCTTTCAAAAGATGAGAATCGGCAGATTTTGCCCATGTTATCTTCAGTTTACATTGACTTGCTTTATAATTGATTTCATTACACGAAAAACAGTTCGTTACTTCAATTGCATCATAAATTCTACATCTATCCTAGCCGATATTAATTTTATCTTCATTTATAAGTACACGATAGGCACATGCATTTACTTCCGCAATTAAAAATATCGAAAAAACTATTAATTTGGTTTTTTCTAAAAAATTGCCCGTACGATGTTGATCATTTTTACAGACATTTGCGTTTTATTCATAAGTCATACCCCACAATCAGTGTCTACCCAAAAATTCCAGAGAGAAAGATATTTGGGGAGTGAGATTAATTTCAATGCTTAGCTTATGAATATCGATATTTCTCATATTTGTTCTCAAATATATTCAAGAAGGATGTAAGAGAGGAGTTGCGCTGGTCTACTGATCACAGAAATACGCTGTAAATACTAGAGTCTGTCTGATTTTCACATGATTCAGGGCAGGCTGCAAGAATGCTTTTTTAACAGTGTAAAAATTTATTACAAACCAAACTTGACATTTCTTCCAAATTTAAGGTTAACATTTTCGTATAATTTCCGTTTTTGCAACAGTTTGTTCATTTTTTCATTTAACTTTGGAAGCATCGGTAAACTGTTTGGTTTATTTCCTTTAATACTTTTTTTAACATTCTCTATTCAAGTTAGTGATGTGACTACGATAGTGTCACTATCAAATTATGGAATGACAAATGAAAGTAACCTCAAATTTTTGGAGAAATGTCAAGCCTGGTTGGTAACTATATTTGCTCACCGTAATAAAAAAAATCGGGTGTGATACACGCACACAACTTCCTTTTACAGTGATCTTATAATTGGCCAAAAATTTGATTATAAATTTTTAAGCATTTGTCAAAAATTGCAAATTCTACAAAAACGGTGCAAAATAGAGCGTTAGGTGAAGAGACAAATTTTCTCTAGAATTTTAAGCTGAATTCAAAAATGTAATAATATACGGGGTGTTGTATTTAAAATAGGAGTTAATAAAAAAAAATAGAAAAAAAAACACCAAGGGAAACCCATTTTAGAAGTATTCAACTGGAAAATCACCTATCTCACATCAATACACATTAAAAATGTAATAAAAATGAGAAATTTGAAAAAATCGTTAGAGCCGTTTTTGAAAAAATCGAAAAAAACTGAAAAATCACAAGAGTAAACACCTACTTCCGGTTATGCGATTTTCTTCAAAAGCTTGCTGTCTCATCTACACAAACTACGAAACTTATATAGGAAGTTTCAACGCCATACCCCTTTTCGTTTTTGAGATATTCTGTTCACAGACAGACAGCCACACAGACAGACCAATGAAAAAAATATGTTTTTTGGGTTCAGGGGACTCTGAAACGTGAAGATCTGTTGAAAACTCAATTTCGAATTTTTGGTGTGAATCCAATACTTCCTTTATTGTAAACGGAAGTAAAAAGTATTGTACAGTCGCGGCCATAACAACCGGGACAGTTTTTTTGATCTAATTTTCAAAATGCGAAAAGATATGCTGACTCTGACAATTCTAATTAATAAATGTCATCAAAAGTTATTATTCAGAATAAACAATGACTTTTGAAGACATTTATTAATTAGAATTGTCAGTGGCAGCACTTCTTTTCGCATTTTGAAAATTAGGTCAAAGAAACTGTCCCGGTTTTTTTGGCCGCGACTGTTTCTTGTTACTGTCTCGCAGAGTAGTTCGTTTCCACCTGAGTAGATCAATAAGGCAATTAGTGATTAAATATGGCGACGTTGTTTTCTGCTTTCATATATATTATATTCGTTTTAATACAGTTGTTGATATTAAATATTTGCGAAAATTGAACCTTGGGATATCTACCATTAACGAATCGTTACTCAGATGAAATGTCGGTACAGAAATTTGATAATTATTTAAGAACGCATCTTCTAAAACAACTTAAAATATTCTAAACTTTGCGTTTATTGGAGTGATTCGTATGTTATAAACTTATAAATGTATGTACCATTAACAATATTATATATCAATATATGTAAATCACTATATTTTAGTAAGCAAGTGATTATAGCATTTCTAATCAGATTATTCTCTTTTTTCAGAACCTCAGCAAAACCAAATGTAGCAGCTAACACGATAACGACGGAGTCTTATTTAATTCTATAGGTTTATGTCACAGGCTTCAAGTAAGCATATAAACAATTCTCACTTGAATAAAAGAAAAGATTGTTAGCGGTCAGAAAACACTTCACCCACTTTAAAATAAGTACATCAGGAATGTGCACTAATTTTTATGTTAATCTTATATTTTCTAATGGTGGAGATAGACTGCCGAGTTACTTGCGACAAATATCGCACAAGTGACTTGAGTTTGTGTTTATACTACCCGAGATAAATGTCATGATTTAGTGTTGTGCAAGTTTTTGTATTTTATACTTCCGCGATAACTCACATAAGCATTTATACTTTGGGTTACTGGTTTGTATAGTCGCGCATGTATCATTAGGGTGTATTTTTGAAATAACGGCTCTGACGTGAAGGCAAGTTCACAACGCTGCTGCGTTATTAATTTTTTATGCAATATATGAGAAATAGAAAAGACTCGGTAAAGGTTGCGGTTAGAATTAGGATTTTAGGAAGAGAACATGGAGTATACAATAATTTGCTTAGTGAATAATGGATAGAAGATACAAAAATATGGCCAAGTAGAAACGAACGTTTCTTCTGTCCCAGTCTCCAATTTTTATACTTTTTTTTTTAATTCTTACATAAATTGGTTCTTCAAATTATATCGTTTTCTCGTAATTTCTTATAATTTGATTCGTATTAGTTTTTAATTTAGTAGCTATAAGTTCCAGAGTCTAATTTTTTAGCCATGTATCCATAATGCAATGATTGAATATCCCATAATTCAGGGCATTGTTTATAGTGACTTATAAGAAATTTAATTGCACTTTTACACCATGTCTTTTTGCTACCAACATTGTATTAACGCCAAATTAATTACTAAATGAATATTTGATGTTCGACTTCTCAAAAACAAACACAAACTTCAAATGACTGGTACATATAACTCGCAACTGCACTCGCATAAATATTGAAACCCATTGGATATGAAGTGAGAAATCGCACGAGCACATTCAGAGCTGTTTAGACGAGCAAGTTATTGTCTGTCGTAAGAACTTCCACCAGCCTTCAAAATTGACTCGCAGCGGTATTTTGACTGCAGGAAGTATTGTCAGACAGAAACTCGTGTGAGTTTTTTCACCAGTCTAAAGACCCCTCAATGTTTCTTATGAACCGGTTAATTGTAATTCTTAAAGTTATTGGTTAATTACTGAGAATATTACCGTATCTACTCAAACAACCAATAGCATGCGACTGTTTACCTTAGCTTTTATGGAAGTAATGATATCAGTTGATTATTTTGTGTTAGTGCAATTTCAGCTATAATTTGTGCCACTTACACAGTTACAGATTTTGAATGTTATAGAATTTTTATTTCTTCAGTGGGAATATTCTTACCGAATGTTGCACATGCACTGAGTATTTCCAGATAAGTTTTTCTTGCTAATCATTCATGCTTTTTGCAAAAGCATTTGTGAAGTTGACAAATTTATCGGTAATATAGTCCACGCAACAGAAGAAAAATAGGGGAAAAATCGTGTAGTTTTGAAATTTGGCAGAGTTGTGAGGGGGAGTGCCCTGAACAACAAGATCCCGAGGGTGGGGGGTGGAGGGCCAGAGGGGGATTTAAATGTCGTTTTATCAATTTTTCGTAAGTATCTCGAAAACTATGAGTTTAAGAACCAAACACTTTATGTACAAAATTAAACTACATAAGATATCCTACAAAAATTATCGCTGTCATATTTCTGTAGGATTAATAGTTTCATAAGTAGCGGGGAATAAAGGATGACGTAATTTTAAATCTTGTAATATCAGTTTTATTTGAACAAAAGCATGTTTAGATGTTAATAAAAACATGGTAATTAAAATTTTACAATGCATAAAAAACCAGTTTTGACAAAAATATCAGTACTACAATTCAATATTACACATAATACTCGTTATTATTATTGTTGAACATAGAAAAATGGCATGGCATGAGCGCACATTAACTAATAGCCAAAATGGCATGGCATGAGCGCACATTAACTAATAGCCGTTGTATTTTTCGTAAATAAATATTTTATTTTAATTTATTAAGAATTGTAAAGAACTATACATATTTTATAAAGTAAAACTGAAAAATCCTAAGAATTAAAAAAAAATTCAAAAGTTTTAATTTCATTAGTGTATACAGAGCAGAGCTGGGCAAATTACTTTTAAAAAGTAATTAATTACTAATTACCAATTACCGCCCAATGCAGTAATTTAATTACCAGAGATTCAATTACTCACAGGAAATAGTAATTCAATTACCAATTACTTAGTAATTGTCATTGTACAACATCAATTACTTTTTCAATTACTTTCAATAAAAATTATTGTCATATACTGAGATGGTATTTAGCCCGTTACTCAACTCTGCTTGCAGCATAGATAAATAAAGCAAGTCAATAAAGCACAGAGCTGGGGTAAATCAGGCAACTGCAAGAAGTTACATCAGAAATTTTAATTCATAACTACATTGGTAAAGCATTGCCGATATTAAATGGAATTACTTCAGAATAAATGGCAATAAGGCAGAGCTCAATTCGTAAATTGGAGTTACAGAAATATGAATTAGCATAAATTAAGAGGTTGGTGCAAAGTAAAGCCAATCAAAATTCAACAAATGTATCACCAAAGGGTTTATTACATGCGGGTTAAATAAATTCACATGTCAGTATAATTGAATAAGTACAGTTCTATGAACTATTTAAACAAAGGTTCTCAATACAGTGCAAAGAGAGCACAATACTAGATCGAATAAGGCTATAAAAAATGGAACAGTAATATTTGAAGAATGGTGAAAAGCAGACAAATATTATAAAATACAAGACATTCACACAACAGGAAATGAACGAGATTGGTGTTTAAAAAAATGAGTCAGTGAAGTGACATAAGTGAACAGACAATCCAAATAAAACATAGTGAGTGGCGCTATAACCTAGTTTAAATACGAACGTGAACAAACGGTAATTATGGAATTAAGATTTTGTACATTTTTATAATATAAGTTAAAATTTAGTTTATAAGTAACTGATTTGTACTTGGTTAACATCCACAATTATGAATTTAGATAGGCAATTGTTGTTAACTACCAGATGAGAGAAACAATTGAATAAAAATTATTTCATGACAGCCTAATTTGTCTCTCCAGATTAATTGAGTTTTAAGCCATTTACAATTGAAATAAATTAAAAATAATTATACCATCGTGATCAGGAGTTTGTAGTGAATATGTGAGAATGTGGGTGTGAAAATCCATTACCTAAAAATTATTTTCATCTGCGACCACCTTCCGAACCACTTCGCTAACGACGAGAAGTTTACGATCATCAGATTTTGAGCACAATTGAGGTCAGGCGTTTGAAATTTTGGTAGCACCACGTCCGCACGCCGTGTAGGAGTACACCGCAGCAGTTCCAGCATCCTATGGTTGCGCTTCCAGCAGTGAGCATCAGGAGAAGCTGTTCCAAGCCAGTTCCCGCAGCCTAAAAAAGGTCAGGTTAGTGTTGCAAAGCAAATATCCGTGCTAGAGTTTCGAAACTTACCATGAGGAACGAGTTCTATAAGAGGAAGCCAATCCCAGTCTTACAATACTTCAAAAAAGAGCATGAGGTCCAGAAATTGTAAAAATATAAGTTGAGGTTATGTTTTTTCACATAAAAGGACGCGTTCAAAACAATTGAATTCGCAGGAAGCCATTTATACAATTATTTATTTACTTTTAATCAGTCTTGTACATGATGTAAGTATTAAGCTTATTAAAAATTACGATAGTCCTGTACAATACGTAGTTTTATTTAGTAGAACCTTCTTGCAAGTTGCAATTATCATTAGTGTTGTGTCGATTCGTAATCGTAATCTAACAATGCTTAATTTTTGTTTTGTTAGTATAGTAACCTACATACTCTTTCACTTTTGAAGGTTTTTTGATAATTAAATCTGGTAGCTACATGCACCGTTCACCAAAACCAAAAGTTTTTAGTTTGTTTTAAAGTAAGATGTAAGTAAATAAATAAATTCAAGGATAACAATTATACAGGGTGTCCAAAAAGAAATGCGACACCGATTTGGCATAGATTCCTTAAGTTATAATAAACCGATGAAACCTAATATACCTTAGTAAAAAGTCCCTTCAGTAAGAAGGTATAGGGACTTGGAAGTTCAAATCTATATATTTTTTTATATTAGTTTCCACATAGGTTATCACTGAAGTTGAGCTTTTTATCACGATTGCGGATTTAGTTGCCGAGGCCCGTAGGGCCAAAGCAAATAAACAACATGAGGGATAAAAAGGAACTTCCAATGCCGTGGGGTACGTTGTTTTTTTAAATCGCGAAATTACAACATTTTAACCAACTTTGTAGGTTATGTTGACGTCGGTTGACGTTTACCTATCGTCCAGCCGCATACAAAAAGTAAAACAATGGATTACTTCAGTGCCCATTTCTCGTATTGTATTTGACGATTTCGACGTTCTTCACTGCCGATTTCGACGTTCTTCACTGCCGATTAAAAAAAATATATTTTTTTGAATATGAAGAAATGTCGAATTTCATTTTGGCTACATGTTGTAATTATATTAGAAAAAATAGCACGCTGAATATGTTATAAACTAATTTTTCCATGTTCGTAATAAATTAATCCACTCGTTTTGCATCGCTCGCTCGTAAATTAAACGTTGAAAAACCCTCACTTTTCTTAACTTGTAGAACAATGTACTATTAAATGCGCCTAACATGAAGCTGAATGACGAAAATATGTAACTTACCTAAGTATACAGGGTGGAGCATTGGATTTTTTAATTGTTTGACAGCAAATTTCTATTTAGATTTTGTAGAACACTACGTGGTGATTCAATTGGCTCAACTTGAGTATTTTTTGTTGTCTCAGTTGGAAAATATTTTTTAATCTTATATACGAAAGTAAAATTTTTTGTCTCCTGTTAGGGGTTTCCCGAAAATATACATTTGGTTCCCTGGTCGGTTTCCAATGGCAGTGGGAGCGAATATAATACATTGGCTACCGTTGCCATTAGAGACGGGAGGCAATGTGATTAATAATAAATCAACTAACCTCTTGGTTTTCATATTTAAATATTTTTTAATGCAGCTGAATACAAGAGATTGTCACAACATAAAATGTAAAAGTGTTGAATGTATAACTGTGGACTAAAACGTAAATTCCTCCCTTGCATGATTACAATTGATTAGATACTGTTCTCGCTAACGTTGAAGAATTAAACTACATCTGCGGGAGGGAATGATACATTTTACTCTCTAGTAATACAAATAGCTATAAAAAATGGATTAGGTAACTTGAAATTTTAAAACAAAATATCAATCTGGTGTTGAGCAGGGACTGTTGAAAGTTGACAGGTGACTGATAAACCTAGTTGAAAACCGCTAATTGAAATAAGAATTTGTACAGCAGATACAAAAACAGCTACAAACTGTGAAAACTAAGAATGTTTTATTTAACGAGAACGTATCAACAATAAAAGATGTTACCATTTCAACTACTTAAACTTTTTGAAAACAAAAGACAGGTAAATTGACATAATTGAGGATACTTATTCTTTCACAAGTCCAAACACTGACATGTACCTATATTTTACTCTTTTGGGTAGTCTTTATTCCGATCCAGTGAACGTCTGTTTTATAATTTCACATAAAAAAAATAAACACGAACAAAATTTTCAAACGAGCCGGTACTTCACACCATAAAAAAGTAAATTAAGTGTCAAAAATCCAAACCTAATCGGCGGTCAACAGGACTTTATTTGTCGACTTTGCTAAGTATTGCAAAGACTGCGGTTTGGATTCGCAGCGATTAATAATGCCAAACACGTGACATAAACATCATTCCTTCTGAAGCAATGATAAGGGAATTTTCAGGCGCAAATCTGACGCATAGTATCCGCGACACTATTAAAGTTCGATACCTTCAACAGAATTAAATTGATTCAATAATGTTAATACCCTAATATTCCCTCCAAATTGTACGTAAAAACCCTAGAAAAGTAGCTAATCACATTTTACTAAAGTTTGTCGTTAACAGCCTCTTCAGATCCCCTAGAATTAGGAACTTGTCTTCAAATCTGGCAACACTGCTCGTGACGCGTCGTACAAAATGCGATAGTTGCTGTTTTCGACTCACCAGATAAATTATGCTTCTATTTTTCGGGGAACACCCTATTGCGGTTTGTTTAATATGTAACTTATTTTATTTTTTGCGTTTTGGAGATTTGGCACCCAATCGATGTCAGTAATTCAGTAATTGAAATATCACAAAGTAATTCAAATACTTGTAAAGTAATTTAAATATTTTATAGTAATTTAATTACACAATAGTAATTGAGTAATTAAATGTAGTAATTAATTACTTTCAAAAAGTAATTTTCAAGTACTTTTTAACAAAAATTGCAATTCCCAATTACAATTACCGCATTTTGAAAAGTAATTCAATTTCAAGGCAAATACACAAAAAGGAATTTAGTTAGTAATTTAATTAAAAAGTAATTAATTACTGCCCAGCTCTGATACAGAGCGGCTAGGAAAACCCCGGATTTTCTTGCTGCAGTTAAGAGATCCCGCTGTAGTAAAGAAAAATCAAGGCCGACTATATTAAATGTAAAACATTAAGGCCTTCCCAAACCGTACACTCGCTTGCGCATCTGCTGCCAAATTTGCAAACTATATTGCAGTCTTATTCCCTCGGAAATTTAAATATTCGAATATTGCCTAGGAACAGACCCAAAAAATTCGTCCTTCATATTTGAAAGATTACATTTCTAGTGGTGGTCTCTTTCACAATGGGTAGGAAATGTTTTCTTTGCCATAATAAAAATGCACCTTTCTTTTAAATACCAAGTGAATTAGAAATTCGAGAAAAGTGGCTCAAATCCTTACAGAAATTTTGTGGTAGGTATAACAAAAAACTCATGAGCTTTGTATTTATTTAAAAAACTCAATTTTTATTAGACCTATAAGTAAAATTACAGATTTTACAGTATTGTGTACAAAGCACTTTGAAGAAGATGAAATTGATACTAGTTTAAAAAAAAAGATTAGTACCGTCTATTTTTGCAAGTTAAATTGTCTGTTGTTTATTTATCACTTCCCATATTAGACAGTTTCTACATTTTAGAATTTTGTTAATTCACAAAGTCGTTTAAAAACCCAACCCAGGATCGAAAATTATGAACCAGTTTCTGTAAACTCGACATCCTCCAATGATCGGTCTAGGACGTTTAGGCGCCGCAACTTTAGGCGCGTGGACAGCGGAAAATAAGTTATTTACATTTTGTATATGGATAGTTTAACGTGGTGGAATTATACACACCATATAATTTCACTACGTTAAACTATCCATATACAAAATGTAAATAACTAATTGTCCGTAATCGATAAAAGGTAAATTGACTATGTAAATATGTAAAACTTTAACACTGAAGAAGACTCGTAAAAAGCTGAATTGTCCGTCCAATGATATAGCTATCCTTCAGGAACAAATCACCGCTCTTACACTACATTTGCAAAACACCACTCTAAAATTTAAAAATTGTTTATCAGAACTTGGGGATATACAAAAATATGTCAATAAAATTTACCAGCTTTTGAATCCTTAAAGAAAATTATTGATGATGCAGAAAACTCAAACGTAAAGGCTGTATTTTTGATGGACTGCATTCGAAATTATCCCAGAAACAACCCAAAATGGTCAGAACTAACAGTGCGAATGTGTACTGTTTGGAGGTTCAGTTCTCCTAAAGGTTACAAATTCTGCCGAAAGAACTTGACTGTACTGCCATCAAAAACAACTATTTTGCGTTATCTTGGCACGTTCAATAGACAAAACGAACTAATTGCACAACGTCTACGGGCTGAGATTAAACAGATAAAACACCCAACACAAAGGATATATTCATTAATAGTCGATGACATGGCCTGTTACCCTCATTTTGTAATTTTCTCTTATAATAGTTGAAATAATTAGTCAGATTTGACAATTTACATTTATTTTCTAAAAATACAATATTTTACGTATGGTTAGGCAACCCAAATAGCATCAGTTTCAAATTTAAACAAATTACAGCACTGTCTTTTTCAGTTCAAAGCACACTCTCCATTCTTTGGTTTTTCTGTTGGCCGACTTTCCAATTTTTGGAACTTTGATAAGCTGACTTGGGCTGGATTTGAGCATTTTTCTGGACATTTCCTGGCAAGTCTTGCATCGTGTAAGTTTGAATCGCTTCCTTTGGGGGCCTAGTCTCACGGCTTTGATAGCCATCTTCACTGTTGAAAGGATATGGAGGCTTCTTAACCCCTGTTGGAATGTTCCGGAGATTGCTGTTGATATCACCGGCATTCGCTTCGTCTCGGAGGGATTTGATGGGACATTCACTCTTCGCACGCCTGACTGTACTAGATGGCTGCATTACACCTTAAGCCATTTTACTCCACCCCGGAAATGAATTATTACCTGGTATGGATTCGTTGACCTCGATTGGTGCTGTGTGTATTGGGGCAATTGGTGCTTGCATCGCCTGCCTGCGGCCTGTTCGCTGTCCCTCCTGCGTTACACGCTTCGCTGTTGGGAGCCGGCGCCTTTGCTACTCCCTATGGCCTTGACGCACTAGGTGTTCCGGAGGAGCTGGTGGCCCGTGTTTGACCATGGCCAACCGCATCTGTGTGAATCGTACGAAACATGATTTGGGGGTGTGTATTTATGGTATGTTAGCGAACTAACCGCCTAGTTCATTGTAGGCATTTCATTCAATATTTTTTGTAGTAAATTGATTGTATAGGTAGCATTAGGGCATACCGTTCAATTCGTATTGCGCCTCATGTAGTTGTAGATTAAATTTTTGAGGCAGCTGTATTAGCCACGCTCTTGGTATGAGCTTTTAGATATTCGTGGTATTGAGTGTTTGCTTACCGTTGGCCTGCAGCAAATGTGATGAAGGTCGTTTTGGATTGGGCCCTGTAACGTAATGTAACATTCAGTTATGCTCTCAAGCCCTTTAGGACAGTTAAACTTACCCAGATTACAGGCTAGCTGTATTTCGCATTCCATTAACTACTGTATTAAACAAATTTAGCTGCAGAAGTTAGATTTATAAACGTCATTCGGCAATAAGTAGTTGTAACTAGCGGAGCGCCCGCGGTAATATAATGCTCAAATATTGGATGTGCGTAAAGCGATTTTGCAACTTGTTATTTTAACTTTGTCAGGAGCATATTCAAGCCGTCGTTTTGAGTAGTCATAAAAAGCATGATAACTTTATGACAGAAATCGCCTCGACCTGTATGTTCATACAACCGTAAGGGGGTTTCGACCCTTCAAAATCTTGACGCTGTCACAATTAATTTTAAGCTAACATTCGAGGTAGTTAACCTTTTTGATTGCATAGCTCTGATTTTGCCGGACTCTGCCTCACAGGGTGCGTGCGAATATTTGTACCTGCGTTGCCAATTGAGTAGCAACTTGTTTTCTTTGTTCGCGATAGCTTACAGCTTAGGCTGTTTTATTATTAGTCCATGAATGAAGTGGTTTTACTAATATTGAAATATTGATGCAGTGCCCTTTGTCAATTTTAACGTGTTTTAGGTTGTTTATTGATTTGTGTGGATATTTGATTATTGCTGTGTTATTGATTTGTTTGTTTAGTTGTGATGGCTTTTGATGGTCGATTTGCCTGTCCATGTTCGTCTAGTCTTTGTTATTGTGTTGCACTCTAGCACCAATTATTTAAATAAACGCTGTTACGAGTTATTTGGTCTTTACTAATTTGTTTTGCTGGAATTATCTCTTACCTTGTGGAGGTCCGACGCAAGGATTAGTCAACGTCGAGGACCTGGCGCCCTCTCCCTTAGTTTTGTTGCAGATTTGCTGGAACCCTGACCCTCTCGAATAGTTAGCCAAATTAGGCCGATATTTACCAGCCGGCAAAATATCTAATACAACTTTCGTCAAAAGGTAAGGCCAAACCCTTTGTCCTTCCTCACAAGACATAAAAAACGAGTTATAGTTGTACAGAAGATCAAATTTATGTTATTGTTACCTGTAGTACAAGTTTTGCTGGCCAAACTCCCATCATCGCTAACAAGATGTTATGTTTTGTGGTACAAGGATTGTCGAGCAGGTTTATCATTCCGGCAGGATATTTCTTTCGCGCTTCGCTAACAACAGATGTTTTTTATTCTTTGACAATGAGGGTACTAAAACTTTTAACTGACTGTGAATGCATTGTCCTAAGGCTTGTAACTGATAATTTTTCATCAAATACTGCACTTTCTAAAATGCTTATTGGAAGATCATCAATTCAAAATCAAATCATACACCCGTTTCTTTTACCTTTACTGTTTTTTTTTATCTTTTGACTTTTTCCATGCACTGAAAAACGCTAGGAATTTATTTCCAGAGTCCGCTTACTAGAGACCATGCAACTCCTTGGCCATGCATCCTTCGGCGTAAACTGTTCCACCTTGGATTGCGAGGGGTTGTAATGGAAGAGCTTAAAGTTATCTAGCCGGACCCCTATCACCTTTCCCCATTCCAGCAATATGGGATTTTTATTGAGGTTTACTCCTCTTGGTCCGGGCGGCTAAGCCGAGACCCCTGCACTTTCTTGCCTGTGAGACATGGCCACGTCAGCAGGAAAGTGCATGGTATAACGGAAGTACTAGGCACTTTCCGACACCGTTTTAACCCTGTGTATGCCCTTAATCAGGACGTGACAGTTGGGCAGGGTGGATTGGTCCGCGGCGCCGTTTTAGGTCGCTACCAGTTACAGCTTTATGCCTGACGAGCGTCCGTATCTTCAGCACTTACCTTTGCTTCATATACGATTATACACTCAGGTCATTCTCTTATCCGCCACCTGGAGACGCACCTGGTAGGAATCTACCCTCAGGTTACGCCATCATACATCATATGTCCGTACATATTTTTGCCAAACCTCTCGCTTGTAGTACCTAAAATACCAGACTTTGTTTTTGAGAGATCCTATTTGATAATTTGCATATTTAGTTTTTCATGCAAAACTGCAAACTGCAGTCAGTACTTAAGAATTTTTTTAGAATTAAGCAGCAGAATTAAGTCTAATTATAAAATGGAACTTAACCATCTAGAGTAACTTTGATTTCTTTGTTATTTGAAGTGAATTTGTAACCAGAATTTCGTTTTTATAGCAAAATAATAAAACATGAAAAATAAAAATTACTGTTTACTGTTCAACACTCAAATGTTGCCATATTGCTAATTTTATCGTAGGTTAATGGCAATCTCCTTTTGTTGTAGGTCTGAAGATATTTAACTTCCATCGGATCATCTATTATTAATAGGAACTCTGACGGTTATACAACTATAATGGACATCAAACTAGAAACTACAGATAGTAAATCTTGTAGTTCTAAACGAACTACATCATGCATATCACAGAACATAGATAGTAGTGAAAATGTTGATAAGTTCTACATCAAACAAGAAAGCATCGAAAGTACTAATTTAGCTACATACATGAGGACTCACGCAGAAGAAGCACCTTACACTAGTTCTGTTTGTGATTTAAAAATAACACAGAAAAGTCGTTTGGTTACTCATGTGAGGTCGTACACAAAAGAAAAGCCTTATAGTTGCTCCGTCTGTGAATACAAAACAGCAAATAAAAGTCATATAGTTAATCATATGAGGACTCATACAGGTGAAAAGCCTTATATTTGCTCTGTGTGTGATTTCAAAACAACCCAAAAAAGTCATTTAGTTACACATATGAGGACTCATACAGGTGAAAAGCCCTATATTTGCTTTGTTTGTGATTTCAAAACGTCCCAAAAAAGTCATTTAGATGTACATATGAGGACTCATACAGGTGAAAAACCCTATATTTGCTCTGTTTGTGATTTCAAAACATCCCATAAAGGTAATTTAGTTACACATGTGAGGACACATACAGGCGAAAAGCCATATATTTGCTCTGTTTGTGATTTCAAAGCAACACGAAAAGGTGATTTAGTTACACATATAAGGTCACACACAGGAGAAAAGCCTTATAGTTGCTCTGTTTGTGATCTCAAAACATCCTATAAAAGACATTTAGTTGCACATATGACGACTCATACATGTGAAAAGCCTTATATTTGTTCTGTGTGTAATTTCAAAACAAGATGGAAAAGTCTATTAGTTAGACATGTGAGGACTCATACAGGTGAAACAAATAGTTGCTCTGTTTGTGATTTCAAAACAACGCAGAAAAGTTATTTAGTTATACATATGAGGACTCATACAGGTGAAAAGCCTTATATTTGTTCTGTGTGTGATTTCAAAGCAACACAGAAAAGTGATTTAGTTAGACATGTCAGGACTCATACTGGCAAAAAACCTTATATTTGCTCTGTTTGTGATTTCAAAGCAACATACAAAAGTAATTTAGTTACACATATGAGAACTCATACAGGCGAAAAGCTTTACATTTGTTCTGTGTGTGATTTCAAAACAACACAAAAAAATAATTTAGTTACACATGTGAAGTCACATACAGGAGAAAAGCCGTATGTTTGCTCGGTTTGTGATTTCAAAACAACATACAACCAAAGTTTAGTTTTACATATGAGGACTCATACAGGCGAAAAGCCTTATATTTGCTGTGTTTGTGATTTCAAAACAATCCAAAAAAGTCATTTAGTTGCACATATGAGGACTCATACCGGTGAAAAACCCTATATTTGCTTTGTTTGTGATTTTAAAACATCCCATAAAAGACATTTAGTTGAACATATGAGGACTCATACAGGCGAAAAGCCCTACATTTGCTTTGTTTGCGATATCAAAACTACAACAAAAAATAATTTAGTTAGACATGTGAGGTCACACACAGGAGACAAGCCGTATGTTTGCACGGTTTGTGATTTTAAAACAACCCAAAAAAGTAATTTAGTTGCACATAAGAGGACTCATACAGGGGAAACACCTTCTATTTGCTCTGTTAGTGATTTCCAAACAACACACAAAAATTCGAATTGATGCATTGTAGGGGAAAATTTTTATTCCAGGTTATAGGTGGTTGGCCTTTCGGTCTTTTTCCATCTGATCTTGTTTTGCACACCTTGATCAGTCTGTTATTGTCCATTCTACGCAAATGACCTAGCCATCTTAGCTGACTGCATTCAATGTATTTCAACATCGGTATTATATTGAGGCTACCTCTTATATCATTATTTCTTAATTTGTTATACCTCGTAACACCTGCTATTCTGCGTAGATATTTGATTTCAGCTGAATGCAACCTGTTTTTTTATATCACTGTTGACACCCAGTTTTCACAACTGTAACATATATATCAGTTTTATTACAGAATTAATTGAGTTCGGCGTCTAACTTTTCATTATAACTTATTATCTGTCCTAGGTATTTGTAATTGTCTAGGTACTTGGGGCAGCTGTTTGTTTTTAGCATTATGATAATGTTTCTTCTCTTTCTACCAATTGCCACTATTAGAGTTTGATGACTAGGTCTTGTTTGTTTTCAATTTTTAACCGCATTTTGCGCAACTGTAATACCTGTGCCCAGGATTGCATAGACATTGATATTTTTAACAATTCTCTGCCTAGATTTAAATTGCTCATGGTGTAAAGGTTTCGTGATGGATAATTCCTCCTGTATTTTTTTTAAATAAATTTTTTTAAATTATTTTTATTTGTTTTACGCTTACAGGTAATATAGGCTTCCAGCCATTTAATTTAACCTTATCTTTATTATTTTTTTTAAATTGAGTGCCACTTTCTCATTGTGCTGTGTTGGGTTTTCATTTGTGTTTACTTTCATAATTATTATGTTTAATTTTGAATTAAACATATATATTTCAGTCAAAATTTACGAAATATCGTTCACAATTTAAAAGCCAGTTTTGCTTTCATAATCAGTCGGTTTAAAGACCGCTATCACAACAGTAAGCATATTATATTAGGAAATGACCTAGTACTTCAAGTTCATCGCACGAACTTCCAGACAACGCGGAACTATAATTGCTTACTACTTATTTTGCAATTTTAGAATCGTTCTAGTGAACTATACCTTTGCACTTTGAAATGCTTTTATTTAGTATCTAAGCACTTATATTGTATAAAAGCCCATTTATTTTTGTAATAAAATAAATCGACATTTACTGTTTGATTCAATTACATCGATACTAGCTTTCCAAGCCTAAAAATTGAAGTGTGAGGCTGCACTTCTAGTAGTTATCTAATTATCATCCCTTTGAGTGTCATTGACTACATTGGCTTAATACATGAATGCAGTCTCATTCATGTGCTTAAAAATTAGGGATAAAGAACCAGTGCAACCAACAGAAACCTGATCCAGCCTCCAGGCATTTCTGTTCAATTAGTATCTCATATTTTTATTTTTATTGGTTTGCATGAATAGTTAAATGTTTGCGCTATTGCAGTATAAATCTGGTTTATGTTCTGGTTTTGTATAATTTAAAAACATAATTGGGTTATATGCTCTGTTTGTTTTTTTCTAAGTAAATAAATATGGTTATAATGTGTTTATAAAAGTTAATCATATATGAAGATTAATTACTATGAAATAATGGTGTATTTAATTCTTAAACATAATATTTTATAAAAGGTAAATTTTATATTAAAAGAACAAGATAGGTAGCTATTTATAATTTATTCAATAAAATGCACATTTTATTAAAATCTGGTAAAGCAGTTAATATTCTTAGAGAAGGTTCTAACATATGACTAAATATGATATTTGAAGTAATAAAGATGTTATTTGGTAGTATCAGAGATCAAGTCATAATTGATGTTAGATAACAGTCAGAACAAACTATAAGATAGTTTGAATATACAGCAGACGCTTGATAAGGTGAACTAATTCAAACCAAGTGTGTTCACATTGTCGAAATGTTTACATTAGCAAGCGTGATTTTATTAATAAACACATTATTAAAAGAAAAGTTTAATAACACAATAAAAAACAAAACATATTATGACAGCGGTAAGTAATAAACATTTTTAATGAGAATTTTATTCTGCATAAATTAACGCCTATATTCAACAATGACTAAAACGCAATGAAAACGCATCCGATCGACTCAGTTGTGTCGCAGTGGGAAATCCCCTAGATAAATCAGCGACTAATCTGTGTTGCAGAGGGGAATCTCTTACTTAAATCGGCGACTGACGTCGCCAAGAACTATTTACATTATCGAACTGTACATGTTGTTTACGTTATTGGGCGTTCTGTTTGATCCTAGAGAATGAATTTTGTGTTTACATTAGCGCGATGTTTTTATTATCCGGTGTTTACGTTATCGAGCGCTTGCTGTATGTGAAAGGCAAAAGTTGAATAATTATTTGAAAAGTCAATTGAAATGTCAAAATAAATTGTGAGCAGACGGCATGTACTTGGTTCGACGGAGCAGCTGATCGAAGCACTTAAGTAAGATATACAGGTATATGTAAAAAGAAATAAATAGTACTAAGTTTCAATAATAAGTGAATAAGAAGATATTTAAAAGAAGTACTTACCATTGTCAATATTTGAAATTATATTAATAATTGTAACAGATAAATTCGACTAACTTTTCACTTTTTATAATTTGACATTGACAGTTGTAGAAGTGTCATTTGAAATAATTCTCGTAATACCGATTAACTATAAAGTTAACAATTTTCATAACTAAGACGATAGCAAAGATTAATAAATGAAAATAATTTATTATATTTTATAAAGCTTGAACCTAACCTGATTTAAGAGTAAATGTTCTACCGGAGCTAAAAAAAGAAATAAACTCAACAGCAAACAATTTTAAATCAGGGCATCTTTTACATAAGTTCATGTTTACATAAATTTATTCCAATCTGTAATAAAAGCATGCAGGGTGTTGTAGCATATTTATTGGCACCAGCAACGTGGGGCTCATTATGATTGTGGGGCGCAACATTAAGCAAATAAACCACGTTGGGCGTAACTTATAACAAAAAATTGACACCGACAACGTGGGACTCATTGTGATTGTGGGGCACAACATTAAATATTGTGGGGCGAATTGTAACAGTGATGTAGGTACTATGTTATATTTATGTTGATCCAACAATTGTAATTGAGGGACAAAAATATTAAAAAAGGTCCAAGTTAAAAATGTAAACCTAACTAGTAAATAAATGCGAATGCACAAAAGTATAAACATTAACATATGTTAAGAAAATAAAGGTAACATCAATGCTGATTATCATTCAATGATTGTGGGGCAAAGTAAAGAGTTTGATATTATTGATAAAGATTTAGCTATTAACTGGAAATGGAAGAAATAGTAATTTCTACTGAAGCAGGGGTGCAGGTGTGCAAGGGGATCAGGTAAAAGGACAAGAGGAGCAAACAGCAAAAGAAGTCAGTATGGGTCAGTTAATGGAAATGATGGTAAAAATGAATAAGAAAGATTTACAAGAAATCAAGAAAAATGCAAAGGAAAATATGAAAGATTTATAAGAAATTAAGAAAGATGCCGTGGGAAGGGAAACCCTGTTGCAAGATTAAATTCAGAAAACTGCAGAGAAATTGACAAAGAAGTTGACCGAGAAAAATAAGAAGGACGCAGAAAAAAGGGAAAACAGATAGCAGGCTTCAATTCAAAATACTGCAAAGAAGTTGCAAGAGCAAAAGGAAAATGTAGAAAAGCTGGCACAATAAAGTAATAAGAATTTGGAAGAATCGATGAACCAGTTAAAAGAAGAGTTTAATAAAATTCTAGTAGAAAATTAATAAGAACTGCAATTTCAATTAAATAAGATTTATCAAAAATGATAAATTTGCAATGATAATGGTTATGCGGAAAATAACGGAGAAAGTGATTGGTTTACCACTACTGCAGATAATGAAAAATTGCAACAGCCACTACATCCAGGGAAAGTTATCTTGGAAGAGAAACAAGTAACATAAATGGCATACATGTTGGTGATGTAAATCTTGAAAGAATAGAGGATAAACATTGGTGTAAGCCTGGTACTAATATGACTGCATATAATCCGGCCGGCAGGTAAATAATGAGGGGGGTTACCTGGACACAATTCCCAAGTTAATGAAATTTTGGGATATTGTTTGGGGATGGTATGAGTTGTAGAATCTGACTTTTCGACCTCGAGGACCCTGTGCTAACTTCAAGAGGGACGAAAAACCTCGAAATTTTCGGACTTCTTTCGGATTTTTGCTTATATCTTCTGAACCATGCGTTTATCGAGAAAAACGTCCTTACACAAAGTTGTAGAGCATTACATTTTCTTCAACTTTAATTGGTCAAAATTATCTGTTGAATCAAACCGAGATACAGCAGTTGAAAGATGGAACAAATTTCTCAAAATGTAAGAAAATTAGAAAAATGCAGGTTTTTGCCTCATAACTTTCATTTTTCAACATATTATTCTATATTTTAAACTAGCTGACCCGACAGACGTTATCCTGTCCAAATTTCAATAAATTCGTTTGTGATCGTTTTGTGAATTTGTGAAGAGCTATTGGAAATGTGTAAACAAAGTAAAAAGGAGAAAAAAACGCATTTCTGAGTGATTATTGTATCTATTAACGATTGTGGCCATGGATATTAAATTTGAGGAGGAGTCAACAGTGGTGATAAGATTCTGTCTGGACCCGCTTATGCCAGGGCTGTACGTGCACATAGCCTTGCTTCCGTTGCTTTAGGTGGTTTGATAATTGAAGTAATGGTGTAACGGTCTTTAGCCCTCTGCTTATAAGGGCTAAAGAATTTAATGAATTACCTTCGGGTAGCTTTCTCAGTCGGAGATAATTTGGTTCAGTCAGATATACACTTGGAAATTAGCAAACAAACACCAGGATAATTTTAGACAGTTTAATTATAATATTCAATATTTACAAATATCGGTATTATTCATTAGAACCAAATACAATGTATTTTACAATAAATCCATTCTTCTCGGGCCGTCTTGCTTCGAAAAGCCTGACTTCTACGCAACGCGTCGTACAGCGGTGTGTTCGGGACCCTGTTGCTTGTACACTAGAAATTTTGAACGCGACGCCACTGGAGCGGACCTGGTTCCACTGCTGCCAACCGCTGCGTTCAAAACTCTGTCAGAAATGTCAAAATACAAGTGCAACTGCGAACAGAAGTTAATTCGATTATGTTATGCTTTATGACTTACGACACCGCGATAGTGCTGCAAGTCCCGGTGATTCGGCGGTGCTGGTGTTTGTGTGGGATGCGACGGAACGGGAAGTCGACGGCGTATTCCACCTGGGGCCCTCCTTCGTATCTTCGGCGCACGACAGGTTAAGATCGTTGCGGCGCTGTCGATCTTCGGTGTTGCGACGGGAAGATGCTTAGAACGGTGAGTACAATCCTGTAGTCAAACAGATATTAAATGCAATCTTAAAGGGGCCTTGAAGGTCGACTACTTGTCGGCCTTTAATAACAAGAAATTTGATAGGCTCGGGCCGGGCAAATTTTATGATAGTCGGCTGATTTATTTAGTATTACGAGATCGACATATGAAACGGCCTGGTTGTTAGACCCTCGTTTCGAATATGTCGTCCAGGAAATTTTGATATAATTATTAGTTCAGGATTTTAACAGGTATTAGTGTAATCAGCAAAACGGCTTCCCCACTCGTGAGGCATCGCTTCTGGAAACTGATTCTTCAGGGAATGGGCTTAATTAAATACTAGCTAGGAACACGGTCCCCAAAATTGGAGGCATCGGTTCGACTGTAGCTATGGGAAGATACTAATGGATATCGGTATCCGAAGTATAGACGGGAAATTCTCTTTAAACGGTCGGACAGGAACAGGAAGGGAATGATTTGGGGCTGGATGGATACTGGAATGAATGCGAATGAATGTCAATGAATGAAGTGCCCCTGAATGCCTCGCGAAGCAGCTTTTTATGGGTTCCTCTTCGTGCTTCGTGCATCTAGCAACCACTTCGGGCATTCTAAGTGGGGAGCAGCGCAATACGTGGAGCGGGGATCTCTTGATGACGTATTGGCAGCGCGGGCGAAAAATTCAAAAGCGTAACGTAGAAATCGCTAGGGGAAAACGCGCGAATTGATTTTAATTCACAAAAACGCGTTTCTGCTGGGCGAAACGTTACAATGGGATTAAAAGAGGAAGACTTCTTTGCACTGGATACAGTTGTTGATTCATCCAGACAACCCGCCATAGGTTCTGAGGATCCAGCATTACAAGCTATGGTTGCTAAATTTGCTGAAGTGCTGAAGAATATTGAGGAAAGAGGGCCAACTGCTGCACTGTGGATCCAATATTTTCGCATGTGTGCCCTTATGAAAAATGTTATCAGAGCCGAACGTGCAGGAGACTGGAACCACAGACCATTAAACAGTTTAATGGTCTGTGACTGGAACCTCCACCTTGACTCAGTTAGAGAAATGATCCCATACTTTCATGCACTTTGCTATTCGCCGAACAGGCATCTGGCCGGACATGACCATAGAGCAGCCATGAAGAGTTATAGTGGGCTGACTCGTGGTCGTGGTGTTTGTGATGCCTCCAAAGTATCAATGAGCAGATGGAAGTGTTCACCAGAGTTCGCCCAGAGACCACTGAGCAGCACGTGGATATGAGCAAAGACAAGAACAGAATATGAGGTCTACCCGCGTTGCTAGGGATAATCTTGATATCAAGAAACTTAATGATTGGTTGGCTGACCACCCACCACTCCTAAATACACAAGATCTAATGTCAATTGGCACAGGGGCCATTGCTCCTGATGGGGTGAACTGCTACTTAGCGCGAACTGTTGGTATCACTAGCATGAAGACCTGTTCGGAATAAGACAATTTTTAAAACCTGAAGTTGAAGCGGACGGATAAGGTGGTTACTCTAGCATCGGTTTCCTGTTCTCTAAAAATTAAAAACAAGAAGTTCACAGTAGACCCTCTGACTCTATTTCAACGGATTTGCATCACCAAACAGTCAGATGCCTGACCTCAGGAATTTATTCAAGTAGTACGAGCTAGCCCCCTTCCCAACGTCCCTCTTTACAGAGGAATGTATGCATAAAGGCAGAAAGTCAATGTTGTATGACGCATTCAGTCTTATACAAGAAGAAGTAGACTTTGGCAATAGCAAATGTGCAGTCATTAATGATGGGTATTTGCTGCATAAGGTTGCGTGGAGCAAATCAAAAGAAGCCACATTCGATTTGGTGTGTACTTCTTACGTGGATTTTGTGCAGCGACAATTTGGGAGCAATGCCATAGTAGTTTTCCATGGGTATCCTGTTGTCCTCAATTACCAGAGCACCAAAGCAGTCGAACGATGTCGACGGTCATTGCTGCACTCGTCCACGAAGTTTATGTATTCAAAGACAACACCCTGCAGTACAATTTCACAAGCAAAATGTCTAACTAATGATACCAATAAGGTAAACTTCATCGCACTGCTGATGTCTGAAATGCAAGCAAAGGGGATTCAGGTTAAGCAAGCAACAGAAGATGCCGATGACTTTGATAGTGTCGTTATAACGGGAGAAGATATCGATCTTTTGGTTTTGCTGACAGCAT